>APFE030903995.1:20546-38864 GCA_000404065.3 Pinus taeda | reverse complement strand
CTAAAAATAGTAAGTTGTGCTACAATTAAGGAAACTGAAAATGCTGAGAAAGACAATGGTGGGGGTCCAGGTGGACTTGGCAGGTGGCCACCAATATCCACCTGGATCACTCCCACCCTATTCTCATTTCCTTTGATGTACCTGATCTCAAAGTCAAACTCACTGATCATGGGCAATTATCTAGCTTTCTTGACATTCAGATTCCACTGGTCGAACAAATATTTCAACCTGATATGATCACCCATTAGTAAAAACCTCTTGTAGAGAAGATAGTGCCTCCACATATTCAATGCATGTATGATCACTGCTAACTCAAGATCATGCGTCGAGTAGTTCTGCTCATGCTCATTTAGTTTTCGTGACTCATAGCATACCACCTATCCATCCTGCATAAGGACTCCACCAAGTCCTCTCTTGCAATCATCTATGCATACTACAAAATATTATTTCGAATATTCAATCTTTAACATTGGTGCATGTCTCAATAACTACTTAATTTGCTCAAAATTAGCCTCACACTCCTTTTTCCACTCAAAATTCTTACCCTTTCTTTCCAATGATGTGATAAGATAAGCAATCTATGAGCAGTTCCTGATGAACCTCCTGTAATAGCCCACCAACCCCATGAAATATCTCACCTCATCCACATTTCTAGGAGATACCCACTCCAAGATGGCCCTTATCTTTTATGGATCAACTGCAATGCCCTCCTTGGAGACAACATGCCCCAAGTAATGTACCTCAATGTGAAAGAAACTACACTTGTTGAGCCTAGCATACATCTAATTCTCCCTCAAAAACCTCAACACTGCTGCTAAATCCTCATAATGTTCTTCCTAATTTTTAGAATATACCAATATGTCATCATTGAACACAATAACAAACTTATCCAAATACGGACGTAACACACTATTCATGAAGCACATAAATGTAGCTGGAGCATTAGTCAAACCGAATGGATCTACAACAAACTCTAAATGCCCATACCTGGTCCGGAAAGTTGTCTTGTAAATGTCTTCTTCTTTGACGCGTACTTGATGGTATCCTCACCTCAAGTTGATATTAGAGAACATTTCTACTCCCTTCAGCTGATTGAACAAATCATCAATCCTTGGTAATGGGTACCTATTCTTGATGGTCACTTTGTTCAACTTCTTGTAGTCAATTCATAATCTGAGAGTGCCATCCTTCTTCTTCAAAAAAATACTAGTGCACCCCATGGTGATACACTTGGCCTAATGTATCCCTGATCCAACATTTCCTTCAATTATATCTTCAACTCTACCCACTCAAGTGTGATCATCCTATAAGGTGCTTTTGATGCTGGAACTTCCCCTGACACCAACTCAATAGAAAATTCTACTTCCCTGTGAGGTGGAAACTTTGAAATCTCCTTGGGAAACACATCCTAAAACTGTTGTAGAACTGGGTACCTGCTCAAAACATTTGTATCCTCAACTTCCTTACCTTTGTCACTAGAAATATCTACAACAAATAAAACACACCCTTTTCTGTGAATTCGCTTTGCCTGCATAGATATCACCATCTTAACTAATGTGGCTTTCTTCTTTCCTTGCAAGATTCTTGGTTTCCCATTGTCATCAACACACTTAATAGCTCTGTCACAAAAATCCACCTTGGTTCTATGAATATACAACCAATCCATGCCCAAAAACATATTGTATGATCCCAATGGTAATACATTCAAATGTGTTGCGGTAGGCATACCATTCAAATCAAATGCACAAGCTCTTACCCAATGGTGAACTTGCTTCTTTGTAACTGTAGCCAACTACACTAACCAAGATTCTCCATGCAATTCCTTACTCAAACCACACTTATCAACCAATTCAGGACTAACAGCTATAATTAGATCTAGTTTTAATCAAAATAGAAATAACTTGATCACAAAGCTTATCATCCATCTTAATGATAGATGTCTGATAGTCTTCTTGTTTGTTATACAATGTTGCATAAATATGAGGAATGCTCTAACCAACATCCCCAATAGTCTATGTCTCCTATGCATTATATATCTTAGGCCTACCACCCTAATTCTGTGGACAATCTCTCTTAAGGTACTCCTTTCCACATGTCCAACACTCTAATCGACTAGTACCCTCACCTCTATGTTGTTGTTGTTGTGACCCATGTCCCTTTCTAGTTGCATTGAACCTCTTTTGCAGTGCCACATTTTCTTTCTCATATGCATTCTAAGGCCTTGTTCTTTTATGTTACCATTTACCATTACCTTGTATTTTCCTTTCCATCCTTGCTGAGATTCATTCTTACGCTTTGATTGTTCATAGCAATGCTTAAATTTCCCAATAAATTCCTCAACTGACCGAAGCTCATCATACTCAAGTCGATCTCTAAATGTTAATTCAAATCCACTGACAAATCATTGAACTTTAGTCTTCTCATCCATAAGATACATTACATACCTCAATAGCTCTAGGAACATAGTCATGTACTCTTCACCTGTCATTGATCCCATCTTTAACTCATAGAATCATTTGGCCTTACTGTCATAGTACCTTTCTGACAAGTATTTCTTCTTGAAAATCCTCTTGAACTCATGCCAACTCAAGTCATCAGTCTTGATGTCTCTAACCTGCTTCATATCTTTCCACCAAATGTCTTCTTTACCTCTTAGGCTGAAGATAGCTACTTTGGCCTTCATATTATCTATGTAGTTATGCAAGTCAAAGAAATTCTTCATCCCAAGTATCCAATCCTTTGCATCTTCCATCTTCTTCACATCTCCATCAAATGTAGGTAGCTTTTCTCTCTTAAACTCATCTGGAAAGTATCCCCTATCACTCCTCCTATAAGGATGATAACAATGATGATCATGATGCCTATCAGAACCAAAACTAGAATAATACGTGTATCCATCTCCTTTCTTATCTAGAGTATCCAACAATCTTCCATCTCTAACTGTGTCATCTTTATCTAACCTGTAACCACCATGAGACCTACTACCATATGCCCCATTAGTTTTTTCCTCCTTTCCATGGTTGATCTGAAGTGGCCCTTGTTGCTACAATTCTTAAAAACTCTAAATAAGTATTAAATTAACCTCTATTTGTTTCTCTTGTGCCTGTATGATCCTATTGTTATTTGTCTTACAACTCCTTATTTCTTCCTTCAAGCTTCTTAACGTGTCTGCCAAATTAGAAGAGTGCCCAAAACTACATTCCTCATCCAATTCATAGGTAGATTCTTTGTAGTCTACAATCTTGCTAATCATTTTGATCTTTCTCATGCAAGGCATACTATGTCATCTAAACCAAATCACAATAAACCAACGTACCTTAGCAAAATTCGGGGAGGATATCTCATCTGCAAGATCATCAAATCAGCATGATACATGTATAAACATAATCAAAACAACATATAGACATATAATACATAAGCACATAACCATGTAACCATCAGTCTAGCTAGAGTCTAGTCATCAATTCATGACCATATCAACTACACATGCCATGACCTAATGTATGACAACAACAACCATACTAACGTAAACTGACAATACACAAGCATAAACAACATGTAACCAATCATATACTCATGAAGACATACTTCATAACAAAAACATCATCTTGCACATGACGACATCACTACAACCATGACTAACACCATGTATATGCAACAAGAACATAGACCACGAGGATGATTAATCACATGTGCAAACGACATGAATGCATGACCAACACACCACCCATCCAATCTAAGGGGTGAACCATGCTCTGATACCAATCTGTATTACCCTCCTCCCACATCTACCCAAGTAATCAGCCAATGGGGTAAATATGTGATGAGAGGCTACTATGATTAGATTCAACCTCCTATGTGACCTTAAGGAAGTGGAATCGATGGAAACACAACACAAAAACCTTGCAAATCAGCTACAAGACTCCTAAAAACCATCCCAACCACTCAAGTAGCTAGCCCCTGGGTCCCCTTAAATTTTTTGACCACTTGAACTCTAGACGTTCTCATGTTATAGGCCTGCCAGTAACCAGGAGTCTCTGGATGCTCTCACAACAAGGTATACAAGCGTCCAGGGACTATTTTGCTCAGTGTTGTGCCAGCGGCCCCAAGATTTGAGCCACTTTTGAGGCCCAGATCGTGGGTCATTTCCCATAATTAAATGACACCTTCAAAGCAGTAAGATAAAAGGAAAATAATGATTCAAAATTAAATACTTGAACAAGCCCTTAACCGAACCCCTACTAGCCATGATAGGAATTTCATCAAACATATCAAAAATATGTAATCTACAGGTATAAACAATAGAGTTAAGCGTAGGGATCTCATACTTATATAAGAATCGGAAAGAACCATTGTTCTCTCATATCATTCGTTGCATTATCATCTATTAGGTCATAGATAGATTGTCCATTCATTTACAAGTAAAAACATGATGATATCCATACATAACGATTGTCCCAAAACATATACATAACCAACATAATAGCAACATAAATACCAATGAAATCATAGCCATATGATCCACATATAAACCAGTATAATACTCATAGAAATACAAAGAGAATTAACCTCATATTGATGATGCAAAATCTAAATCTGGGATGGGATTACTACGTTCCACCCAACCATAGAATGGTTGAGAGAAATCTCTCTTCAGACATTCACCCCTGTGCCATATTCCAAGCATGAATGTGGGACTCAAACCAAAATAACCAACTAGGGAATCTCGAGGCTAAACCACCTCACCATCATCAATAGAAACCATGATTTACAGTAATCCATCCCAGATCACTAGGCTAAAACAATGAACATATCATAACATCCTTTACCATGATCTCCACCCAATCACTAGGCCAAACAAGCATGGATGCTACTAGATTTCTCCACCTACACCATGAGGAATTTTCTTCTCTCCTAGTCTCTCAGGATTTACTGCAATCCACACTGGATTGCCAGGCTCTAAACCGAGACCCACTTTCCAAGATTTATTGCATATCCCAATTGGGGATTACTATTCCCAATAGAGAGTAAACCACCTCTTGGCTTTACAGTATATCCTACCATTCACCGGCAAGGATTCTTAGCTCACTGAGGCAACACAAAATCTGGCTTTGTCGTGACCCATAGTTTGGTTCATGGGTTACTAGGCCATGTGTTCTATCATTCAAAGATCCACCTCACTCAACTTCAAATCCATCCAGCAATTCATCTCAACCAAAACATGAAAACCCCATCACACGTTGGTTATCTGGAAATGGAAAAGTTAGGCTGAAAACACTGTCACACCTGGAAAGACCCATGCCACAATAGAAAAAGAACCACATGCAATACCATGCATGCCAAATCTAGCAAGGAAAATATGCATGCAAATCGATACCTGCAAAGAATATTGTTGTAGTTTCTTGATCTTTCTCTTACTTGCTTGATCTCTACTTCCGCTTTCCTTCTTTTCCTTTCTTGAGCCAATGCCAAAATGCTCTAAGAAAACTCTAAGTGTCCAAAAGTGAGAGAGAGAATAATAAGAGAGCTCCAAAACTTAACTGACAAAAGGTTACAAACTGATCCTCAAAATCCTTTTTACCAATGAAGCCTCTATTTTCATCATTTTCCATTATTTTCCTTCATTTTCCTCCTCACATGCAGCTGTGACCTTTCACCTTCCTTTTCTCCTAATTTCCTTTATTTTCATATATAAATTTGCCAAAAATGCCATTTTGCCTTTCCAAATCCCTAGTCAATGCCTTTGCCAATTTCCTTAGCCATAATAAACCAAATGAACACCCAAACTAGGATGTTTTTCCCAACATTCAGTTTTGAGTAAGTGTCCCATCAACCATGGTTATTATTTTTTTCTTTATTAACTTTTATTACATGGAATTTTCACCAAGGTTGTTACGAGACTCCCCATTTCCAAAAATTAGATTGTACATTTAGTTTGTTATAGAAGTAAGTGAGGTGAAAAAACAGTAGCAACATTTGCTGGAACGAAGTGTCATTCGACCGAGTACATCACCATGTGGGGCACCCATCATCATTGTGCCAAAGAAGGATGGGACTTGGTGAATGTGTATAGATTACATGGTGTTGAACAAAATCACGCTCGAGAACAGATACTCCCTACCTAGAATAGATGATCGTTTGGATCAGTTGCAACAAGAAAAATACTTTACCAAGATGGACTTGAAATATGGATATGACCAGGTTTGAGTAAAAAAGGAAGATACCTAGAAGACCACCTTCAAAACCAGGAAAGGTTTCTATGAGTGGTTAGTCATGCCATTTGGCCTATGTAATGCACCAACTATGTTTATGACATTGATGAATGATGTATTTCACCCTTTTATAGATTCATTTGTTATTATCTATTTGGATGATATATTCGTATATAGTGCTATCTAGGATGAGCAAATTTGAAATTTGATGCAGGTGTTGGAAACATGAAGGAGCACCAGCTACTAGCAAATCTTAAGAAGTGTGAGTTTGCGCAGTAGACTTTGGTGTATCTAGGGTATGTGATTGGTGGAGAAGAGTTTAAGATAAATCCTTCCAAGATGGAGGCCATCATGAAATAGTTTGTGCCTACTAATGTTTTTGAGGTGATGAGTTTCATTGGGGCAACATAGTAGCTAAGGAAATTCATAGCCTCATTTTCAGAGTTAGTAGCACCACTCCACGCAATAACAAAAAGTGGCAAGAGTTTCCAGTGGGGAAAGGTCAATAGAAGGCTTTCGAGGAGCTAACGAAGAATATTATTCAAGCACCAATTGTGGAACTACCAAACTTGTAGTGACCCTTTGAGGTGGAGATAGACGTGACTGGGTATGCTATGGGAGTTTTCTTGATGCAAGGAGGAAGGCATGTATGCCACCATTTTGAAGTATTTCATGGGGAAATTATTAACTACCCTACCTATGACAAGGAGCTCTATGCCATGGTGCAAGTTGTGAAGAAATGGAAGCATTAACTAATGGAAAAGGAGGCATTAATCCACACATAACACTAATTGTTACAGTACTTGCGGGCCTAGAGTAAGCTACAATAGACGATGCATGTAACACCCTCCTCCCACATCCACCCAAGTAACCATGCCAACTGGGGTAAACATGAGACGAGAGGCTACTATGATCATATTCAACCTTCTAGGTGACCTTAAGGAAGTGGAATCAACGGAACATCACACACAATCATCCAACATCATCAATGAAACCCTAAGGAGACAAGTCAACCACTTAGACAACCTATCCCTGGGTCCCACTATTGTTCTCAACCTCTTAGGCCATAGTCGCTCTCATGCTATGGGCAAGGGAGCAACCAGAGACCTAAAGTCGCTCTCATAGGCCTGCCTGCCAGTGACTGTAGATTAAAGTTGTCAGTTATGAGCCAGCGACCCCAGGTTTTAAGCCACTTTTTCAATCCAAAAGCCTAGGCCACTTCCCAAAATGGAATGAAAGCTAAAAATCAAGTGAAGTACAGGGAAACAATGATGCAAATGCAATAAGCTCAACAAGACCTTAACCAAACCCCTACTGACCATGATAGGCATTTCATCAAACATATGATAGAAATGTAACCTATAGGTGTAAACAACATAATTAAGTGTAGGGATATCATACTTAACTAAGAATCACTATAAACCAGTGTTCCCTCATTTCATTTGTTGCATATTCATATATTAGGTCATCGACACATTATCCAATCATATAAAAGTAAAAACATGTTGAGAGCCATACATAGCTGTTGTCATAAAACGTACATGTAACCAGCATAATAGGGACAAAAATACAATAAACATATCAGCCATCAAAATCCATATATACATTATTACATTTACACATGAAAATCAAGGAAATGAATTTCTCATTAATGAATACAATGAACTAACCGGTGATGGGACTACCACATTCCACCCGACCATAGATTGGCTATGCCAAATCTCTCTTCAGCCAATCACTCCTATGCCATATTCCAAGCATGAATGTGGGACTCATAGAACACATTAAAAACACCAATAAATTTGGATGCCATCGGAGTTCTCCACCTACACCATGAGGAATTTGAGTGCCTCCTAGTCTCTTAGGATTTACCATGCATTCAATCTCGGATCACTAGGCCCAATGGAGAGAAAATCCACCTCTTGGCTTTACCTTATATCCTACCATTCACCAGAAACAATTCCTAGGCCCACCAAGGCACACAATCTGGCTTTATCGCAACCCACAATTTGGTTTAGGGGTTACTAGGCCAGTGGATTCCTGCATCCTCAGTATGATTGAGGGACCACTACACCATGTGTTTGTCATTTCGGAGATCCACCCCACTCAACTTCGAATCCAATCTGACCATCCCACATAAACTGAATGGGAGAACCCATATCATCAAAGCTATCAGGAAATAGCAAGGCTAAGCTGAAAATATTGTCACACCTAGAAAAACCCATGCCTTGTAGAAAAGAACCACATGCAATTACATGCATGCCAAATCTAGCAAGGAAAATACACATGCAAGTCGATACTTGCAATGAAGCTTGTTGTAGCTGCTTGATCCTATCCTTCCCTACCTGATCTTTGCTTCCTCTTGTCTTCTTTTCCTTTCTTGCTCCAGTGCAAAAGTGCTCCAACAAAACTCTAAGTGTCCAAGAGTATGAGAGAGAGAGAATAATGAGAGAGATCCAAAACTGAACTAATCAAGCCTTCACTAACTAATCTTGCCATCTGATACTCATAAGCATTTTTATCAATGAGGCCTCTATTTTCTTCATTTTCCATTATTTTCCTTCATTTTCCTGCTCACATGCAACCTGTGACCTTTCACCTCCTTTTTCTTCTAATTTTCATTATTTTCGTAAATAAAATACCAATAAATGCCTCATGCCTTTCCAAATTCTTAGCCATTTCCTTTTCCAATTCCTCTAGCCATAAATAACCAAATGAACACCCACTAGCATGTCTTTCCCACCCTTCATCTTGGAATACATGTCCCATCATCTGTGGTATTTATATAATTTTTCAAATAATTTTGCACTAGGGTTGTTACAGAACCCTCCCCCTTCAGGTAACACCATCCTCAATGTTCAATGACACTTATAACCAACAAGACTAATGAAAAACAAAACATATTGCCCATGGAGCTTTATAACATAGCTAGTTGCAATATTTACAATGACCATCTTCTAAAACAAAACATCATGACAACATGAAAACATACGGCATAGTGGAGCTTTATAACACAACTCATTATGATATTTACAATAACCACATATGCACATGTGCACATTTTCTAAACCAGCAAATAAAGGATATGATGCCTATTTCAATCAACAAGGGAATATAGATACTCACACCTCCACCCACAAAGTAGTACTAGGATTCACCTCCTTCCCAGGAAGTCCAGAATCTATTGCCACAATCAAAGATGCATCCAATGTCTAGTGCTACAATCCCACACCACTTGTCCTCCCAATGAACAGTTACTGGCTCATTGTTTCGGGGTGCACTCCCAATGTGCATCTAATTCCATCTAGTAATTCTCATGACCAAAAAAAATCTATCCCCAACCTTCCCTTCTCTTCTACTGATCCAGACTTAAACAGGAACACAACAAATTACAGAGATAACCATATACACAAAGATGCAGTGGAAATAATACTTCATTTCATTAATGGAAAATACTTAAATAAGCTTACAACCAGAAATGGAAATAAACCAGCTAGGGCGATGGCAGCTTATCTCTGAGAAGAGATGTGTGGCTACATGCCTCTGAACTATGTTACAATGAGGCTCGAAGGCCTATTTATTGTTGCGAAACAATGGAAAAACCCTTCACATTCCAAAACCTAACCCTGGAAGATGAAACGCCAAATTGTGGGCCCCGTTTTTGGGTAAGTTGGTACATCAACTTCCCGGGGTCGCAAATTGGTCGTCTTATCTCTGTTTGACGTGCATGATAGCCCGTTGGAAATATCTCTCCGAGGACTACGACGTAAAAGATGATTTTTAGACAAAAAAATCGTTGATGGTAGATTTACCAAAAAACGTCGTTTAGGGCCTCAGAACGGCTTCGGAAGTTTAGGACCCGAAAAAATGCTAAAAATAGTAAACTGTGCTATAATTAAGGAAACTGAAAGAACTGAAAGAAGCAATAGAGGGGATCCATGTGGAATTAGCGGGTGGCCACCAATATCCACCTGGATCAACCAACAACAATTTTTCCACACCTCCTCTGTCAAACTTCAGGATATTAAGCTTTGATGGCGCATCCAAGGGGAATGTGAGAGCGATAGGATATGGTGGCATTTTCTGAGATGATAATTCCTACCCTTTGCATGTATATGCATTCTCCTATGGCATCACAATAAATAACTTGGTATAATTTTTTTCCCTAGAGAAATGATTGCAAATTACTGCTAGAGAAGGGTATAGGTTGCTACAGGTACATGGAAACTCCCACCTTGTCATACAATGTTTATGAAGGATGTTACATGGTCATCTAGTGGATAAATTAAATCACAGTTGGCATCTCCATGAAGTAGTTATGAGTATTAAAAATCTGCTTCTATATTTTGATTACATTATTCCTCACCATACATGGTGAGAAGGCAATAGGGTGACCGACATATTGTCTAATTGGAGCAGCTGCAATTGATACCTGGCCTTTTATCAGCCATGGAGGACCAAAAATATCACCAAAGACATCCAAAAAATCTAACGGTGGGTGCAACAAGACAAGTTTGTCGCAAAGGATAACATCCCCAATGGGGGTCATATTAAGGCTCTTAAGTGTGACATGTAATATGATTGTCAGGATCACAAATAGAATGGTGAAGGGGATGGCGAACTTGGGTATGAGAGCCATGCTCTCCAACTATCCTTATTCCATCTAAGCGTGGCATCCTCTCCACCCTCAGCCTCACACTCACCTACCATCGTCATATCACTTTAAATGTAGGCAATTCGTAGTAACAGGGTTTTAGTATGGCATTCCCTTTATTCACAACTTTCATTTGTCATAAAATAGTATGGCTTCTCTCTCTTAGGGGGTATTGGTTATAGAACATAGTGACACTAACATATATAAGGCATATTGCATCCATGAGCATATAAATTGTGATTTTAATGACTTTGTTAAAATGTGTGCCATGATATACACTTGTCCTTTTGTGGTTTTTTCACATTCTAGTTTTCTCTCCCATCTGTTTGATCCTCTCACGTATTCGACCCTTTATAAATATATGGGGTTAGTCTCTGGGTAGTGTATTCCAAGCCTTGCTCATTTGAATGTGGAAGGGCTCCAAATTTCACACTTCTCTTGGATGTCGAGGCGGGAGTCTACAGTCTTGAAGGAAGGTTTGTCTCTACACTACCTTGCATCACAATTTGGTTATTTTCTACCATCTACTAGTTTATCTATGTCATATCTCCTTTGTAACCCTTCTAGTCTGTACAGGTGTTAATTTTCTTTGTGTTGTGTCTCCACAACATAACAGTGGGACCCTAATTTGAGTTGGTCATTGTGCCGCCACCTTGTCACCCGAAATATTTGATTCCATGGGTATTTCTTTCAACTGTCTTGTATTAGTTTGTGGTGTTTGGTACCTTGGTAGATTTTCTATCTGGTTCTAGTGTAATTAAGGGTCGGGTTCTTGTAAAAACTACCCCAAGTTTTCTGGGCTTAGTTTGTTTTTATCCTTCACGAAATTTTTTCCTTTGGGAGGTAGGGTGCGCAAGTCAATTTGAGCCTCATTATTTTGGGTCATACTCTCTGCTGAAAAACATTTCTCTCTTCTTTTTCATGGTCGATGATGCCTTTATTATCCTCAATTTCACCACTCTAGTAACATTGTATGTCCATCGAGGTCTCTCCATTGTCTCTCCTTTGTTCATCCATAGTCATCGTTTTTGTCTGTACATGGCCCCTATGCAGTGCTTACCTAGCCATCGTGGTGGCGCATCAAGCTCATCCTCATCTCGTCGTCAACGTCTCTTTGGTTGGGATTCAATGGCTTACCACTTCGATTTGGTTCCCTCCGAAGTGAGGAGTGAAATTATTCACTTAGAGGCAAATGAGTTTGGGGATCAGATATATTTTTCTGACTTTGAGATCAATGGCAACTGCGTTAGATGGATTCTTGACCCAAGAAAATTCAGAAAGAGGAGGATCCACTTCCTTCACTCATTGTCTATGCACCATCAACTAGAAACCTTGTTTCATATGGTAATTCATGACAAACAATTCGACAATTATCATCTATTTGTAGGTTAGGATGAAATCAAGAGAATTCTCTAGGACATTCAATACAATTTGAATGATATTTTGGCCAGGTTAAAATGGATAGAACATTTTGTGGTGTCTAAATTAGATACTGAGTATGATGCGCAACTTGCAACACCAACAATCGACAACACTCCAGCTGGGATCTTTCCCCATGGAAACTCTACTCCACTCTCTCGAGTTGTCATCTCAGATTGACAACTTATCATGGTTTTTGCACTTCTTTTTTGCAAATTGGTTTTTATGGTTTAGTTCATCATCACGGGTTATTGACATGTCCTTCTCAAACACTAGTTTTTTGTATATTTTACTCATAATATAATGCATGCAATGTAATTGTACGTGGGTGATAGACACAACAATGCTCATTATGTATTTAAACAAGCCACGTCTTTCTAGTATTGTCCTCTTTAAGTTTTTGAACAAGCGTCTGGGAAGTAAATTTCTGGTACTTAAGGTCTTTACAAATAGTAATGGTGAACTGTTTGTCTTCAATGTTGGAAATATGGGATCCCATAGTTCCTTTTGATTAAAAAAAGCTATCAATGTAACATCAATTATCAGAAATGGAACTATATTTACAAATCTTACAAAAAAAAAAGAGATAAGACTTTGGTTGTTAATGAAGAATTATTTATGATTTTCAAACTTATAAATAACAAGAAATGTTTATTTGATAGTAAGCTAGCTTGCCTCATTACTATAATAAAAAATGAGATTCTTCACTTTAAGGATATAATGCTTTTTTGAATTCTAAGGGTGTTAAATAATTAACTAAAGAACCTTGGAAATAAGGCAAGAAGATTGAATGAGTGAAGCTTAAGGAAATTTCCAAGTTTCCCCAAGTTCATTATCAATACAAATTTCTTCATGGTACCATATTTTAAGTTCATTAAACCACATATGTCAACTTAAAAATCCATTGGAGTATAGCTAGATGGAGGTGAGAGGCAATGTGCACCACCCTTACATAATCCCCACACATGCTATCTATAATGTGTTGTTAGAAATTTGAATCTTGTGGAGATATCGTAGAGGCGAAGGGTGGGATTATGTCTTATAGGGATGACACAACATCCAACGAAGAGAATTTGTGGTAACTGGGTATAGTTATACTAGAAAATTAGGTAAGCCCTCCCTTTAGAACTTTGTTGCTACTCTTTGGAGTGTTTATAGTGGTATTCGATTAGTCTCTAGTGGTTTCTGTCTTGTTGCTTGTTTGCAGCTATATTAACTTTGTTAGCTCTATATTATCTTAGTCCTTGTTTAATGTTTTCTATCTTGGTGCATTCATGCTTATTTGGAGGTCTGTTAGTTTTGGCTTATATATCCTAGTCTTAGCATTGGAATTAGGGTCTCAAGTTTCTCTTTCATTTGATTTTGGTTATATTCTTGTTGGGGGGTGTTTTAAACTTAATTTTGGGTCATGAAATACTCTAAGGAGGGACAACTAGATTGGCAACATGTGACCAGTTTATGTGTTTTGTGTTATTTCACATCTATTATGTATTTTCCCTCTTACAATAACATTTTAACTTGTTTGGTGTTTATTCTGCATATTGTTTAAAAAGGCTTAGTTGATCCTTTTTCAGTGGTTCATTTTGGTGAATATTGTGTACTCATGTTTATGCACCTATAAGAGATCTAGAATATGGATTATAAGAAAATTTAGGAAATGCATAGAGTTTTGCACATGCATCAAAATTTAATCGATAGTAACAATATGTCCATATTCTCAATGTAAACTAAGGTACACGAGAATGAACATTAATGTATTTCTCAAAATGTAGTGGCTAGTGGCCACAGACACTCTTATACAACAAAAGGGAGAAGTCTAAGTTCTAGAAGTTGAATGTTCAATGTTAAAGAATATGGTCTATAACCTCAACAAGGGCTGCCACTTAGTTACCCCAAACTACACAATGTCAATGAATTCTTCCCCTAATAAACCTAATGAAGAAGAAATAGTTCATCAAATGATTAAAAACATGGAATTTAAAAATCAATGATCACAACCCACAAATATCAGTCAAGATGAGACACTTAGTAAACATGTTTTTCATTAGTATTTCATATGTTATGTAATATTATATTGTTATTAGGTGTATTTTTTAGAGTCTATATTAGTATAAACTTTTAAAATCCTCCGCAAAGGATAATTTGGACTTTTGTGTACCTAACACATATCACTTGATAGTTATGCTAGTTTTTGTTAAGAGATAATATCCTTTTTATATTAATATGCTATCCATATTAGTTGTAGCCTATTTGTGACATAACCATTACACATTTCTGTTAAAAAATAATGATTTAGCTTATTTAAAAGATCAATAGCATCTATGGATCAAATAAAAAGAAATTGACTAATAATTCTTTGAAATGTTATTTCTATTTTTGAACATGATGGAAAACGAAAGCACCTAAGTCATTGTGGTTTTTGTAAGTCACGAGGTTCTAAAGAGTAATTAACTTATGCAATTTGGTAAAGTTATGCCTTATGATATTTAGGGCAAGGTAGGTTAAAATGGAGTGGTTTTCATACTTAACATCCTTTGTGAGACAAATTTTACATATTTTTTCGTTGCAAGGTGTTTTTAGATTAGTCTAACAACTAGATTTGCCATGGAAGTAATGAGCATTGGTCCTAATTTTTAATAATACTCATTTTTCTTTAAGTTCATAATGTTGGAATAAAATTTTGATTTGATAAATTAAGATTAATAAATATTTATAGTATTTCAATTTCTTCATATTAATAATTTCCTTGCCATCCCAAGTCTTTTCTTTAAACTTTATAGGAATATTATCAATTTGATTATCATATCTTGTGCTCTAATAGTAAAGGAAAGCCTCTAAATATCTATTCCAAATATCTATTCCAAGCTCTTACCATTACTCTATCTATTCCAAGCTCTTTTAGTGTGGTGATAATTGGCTATCATATAAAAAATAATAACAATTCTCTTATCATTACTCAACTTAGAAACATAAATTTATGTTTATATTTAAAATATCAAATCATGTCTTTAAAGTGGAGTAAAATAAAGCTAAGCCCAGTAAAATAAAGCTAAGTCCAATTAAGAAAATAAAGCAAAAAGTTTTCCATTTCACCTTAACATTATATGCTATGAAATAATTTTCAGTTTTCTCAATTTTATTCCAAACTCTGAGAAAAGATGTTACAAGCCCATGCATCATAGCCATAAAGAATACATGGGATAACTAAATTATTGAAATATTTTTTACTTCTAATCTTAAGCCTTACATTCTAAGATTTATACATGTTTCCAACACCATAAGGATCAACTTAGGCCTCACGAAATGATTGAGTGAGGATCAATTTATAAAATAGAATTAAATATGTGTATTCTGTGCGTACTGTGTGAACGTAGATTGGAATGAGAAAATATAATAAAATCTTCATAAAAATCAAGAACACAAGGAACTCAACAAAGTGGGACACAAATTTCTCAAATTCATATGCCTTTTAATGAAATTCATATGGGATAAAAGGTTAATTTCTTACCTTCACCAAATTTGAACAAAAGTATATATATATGGGGTCATTTGGACTTGTAAACAATACAATGATGATCTTGGTCACTTTTTTCTTCAATCGTGAAGGAATACATTTAGTTAGTTCAATATTTTTTTCTTTCTTAAGGAATATAGTGTGTATTAGGATTTCTTTTTCTTCATTTTCTAATATATTTTATTATTAATTTTTTCCATTCTTTAAGCAATAAAAATACATTTTGTTAATGGTGAAATGAAAAATTATAACTATGTACTTTACACTATTGAAAGCAAAATGGTGTAATTTTAATGTACTTTAGTTTTTATTAAATTTAGAAAATTAAAAATTATCTTATATTTTTAATATATTTTATTTAAAATAAATTAATGTGATAGCCATGATAGCTATGGGTGGGATTCTCTTATCTCAAAGAAGAACATTCAACTGTAGTTAAAAACCTTCTCAAATAATTTAGCGGAAGCCTATACTTTCCTTCAAGGAGTTCATATTACATTCTCATATTAAATTTTTAAGATAATTATAGTGGGAAACTCATTGATAATAATTTTACACATGGTTTTTTGAATTAATCTAGTCGACTACAAAGCAGCATTGGTTCCTTCCGGGACTAGATAAATATTGTACGATATCTTGTAAGTTAATTTTTTTCATACCGTCGTGGAAATAATATAATAATGAATCACTAGGCTAATCTAGCTATTAGGGAAAAATAGGGTTTTATTAAAACCATTAGCATTATTAATTATTAGTTAATTCCCTAGGTATGAATGGTCTTTAAAATGATGACAAATCAAAGTTTAACAAACACATGATTCCCATGCAATGTTGTGAATGGCACTTCATTTTCTTATGACTAATGTGACAACCTCACACCTTTGACCTCATGCCAATCCATTATTTTAATTATGAATTTGACACCCTTGGGTCACACAATGCTAGCGGGATGAATATCTCATGGTTGTAGCACTATGGGACTCTCAAATGAAAATAAATGGCTCAACTAGTATGTGTTTGGAATTAATCAAGTTCTGAAAGGTTTTGTATGAGGTGGATGCATGCATCTTGGTTGTTTGTCCACTTCCCCTTTCATTTCAGGTTCTCCACCTTCGTGGTATGCCTTTTGTGCTCCTTCCTCTTGCTTTCCACTTCTTTGTGTAAATGCACTTTGGTGGTTTTCATGGTCATGTCTTGTGGGCTTAGTGGCTTGATGGCTTGGTGTCTTCAATGGTTTGTTGACAGTTCTCCATTGTTTGTCTACAAGTTGGTTTGTTGTTCATCAAGGGATATCTACCATGGAGAACTTTTGGCTATACATCTGGACTAGGTAGGAACCTCTATATTCCCCCCTAATTTTTCTTAGTGTTTGACATCCTACCTCAACTTGGTTTTGGTCTTAGGCTCCCTTATTTAGATGTAATATCCCTTGCTATTATTTTCACTAAATATTAGGGGATTTGCTTCAAAAATTTATATCATGAATTTCTAATCTAAGACACCATAAAAATTGTTCAATTTCACATGCTAGAAATTGCCAGCAAATTAAATAAAATTTGTAATGTTAAAATCCATAAATTAAATAAAATGCTACTTCTCCAACATTTTTTTATTAATGGATTCTTAGGAGAAATTTTACATGAAATTCTAGAGATGGGAGCCAGTGAATGAATCCTGGGTAATTTGGCCCTCCAATTGAATAAATTAGCCTTCTTGGAGATGGAAATTTGACCCTCCTTCTTGGTACAAACTCAACCCTCTAATTTATATAATTCAACCCTCCTTAGATACCCATAAATTCAATCTTGGCCCATCACTTGATGGAACAATTCAAAGTCCCTGTAAGATCAATCATTAGCTAAGGTGGATTTACAACCATCAAAATCAATCGCCACCAGCGAGGGTGTGTATTTCAACACTAAAACTGGAAAATATATTATAAGGGTCTCTCCATCACATTGTAAGCAACTAGAGCTCTCAGAATAATTATAAAAATATCAATACCCAATAATGCTCCTGAATAAGCTCCTCCTTCCCTTTTCTTATACGAGAATAGTGTCCACACGGATGCTGCTATTCCCACTAAGATGGGTGGCTATCTTAGAAACAAACAATCAAAGTCTACTATTGATTCCTTTTATGAAAATAGATGAGAGGAGAACCAAGAGGGCCAACCTGAGTCTTGCGCTCGATTTCCTCTCCTTCTTAATAGAGTTTCACTACTTGCTCTTTGTTTTCTCAGCTTCAAAAGGACCTGTAGAATCACAACAACATACTACTATGCAAGAAACAAGGATCTAAGTTCATAAATAATGCAGGGTCAGATGTGCATTAACCATATACAAGCATATATAAACAAGTACACAAGAATATGGAAGGAAACAAGAATAGCTTTATTCAGATAAAAGGTAGCAAGAAGATTACAACCATGAGCTCTGACCCAGCATCATCCTCCAGCTAAGAAGCCCTTCTTCACCTCAAGCAAAGAAAAATCACCCAACACTGTGAATGTACACCAG
>APFE030903995.1:0-11105 GCA_000404065.3 Pinus taeda | reverse complement strand
AGATTTGAGCCAGTGATTGATTCAGATCTGAGCTAGTTTGTGTGTAACAGGTGGAGATAGTACTGAGTACTTGTGAGGAGTATTGTACTATGTATTGTTACATGTTCTCAATCAATATAACATATAGCTAGTTTGGGGTTTTCCGCTGTATGTTTTCTCGTGATATATTATGTTGATATGTGCGATTGATGCTTCAATGTTCGCATGTGAATGTTTCTAATTCCGCAAAATTGATGATCAATAGTAGAGGAGGTTATGTATTATGCATGCATTCCGCAAATAGTGTATAATCAAGATAATATCTGTGAATAAGTGTCATATTATTCAAAATTTCTACACTCACTCTGTCTAAAGTTGCTTTATGAGAATAAAGGTCTTGGGTTCAAGCCTTTCTTTTTATTGAGTTACTTTTTCAAAAATCAAATGTAACTTATGTTTTAAAGTTACTTTATGTAAAAGTGTTCTCACCCATTATAAAAAGTGAGTCACTTATAGTTATAAAGTCTCTTTATATTTTATTTAAGTTACAATTTAGTGGGTAGCTCATAAAGTACCATTGTAAATGTGACTTTCACTTATTTATAAAAGTGGGTCACATGATTTTTTTTTTAAAAGTGAGCTAATTAGAACCATGACTTCCCAAAGAGTGTCGCTCCCACCAGTGATAAAAACGACCTGAAATAGACCACCATGTTGACATTGCACTACTATAATAATAATTGAAATGGCACTAACTCATAGTTCCGATTTACGATTTTGCATCCTAATATACTTGCCATCCTTCTCTAACAACTTGCAAGATTGGATTTCTACTTCCTCATACCATCCATCCATCACCTTCTCCCTATGTGGGTTGAGTAATAATGTGCAAAGTTTCTCATTACTTAGATTCTACTCCCATGAAATTGTGAAATCCATGTGTTTTAAGTGTTTCTTATTTACTTATGAAGAGGGTTGATGTACATCTCACCTCTTTCTCTTGTTAAGAGCAATGCAATATCATGTTTTTGTTATTTCCCTATGTTGCAGGGGCTACAACGACCCTCCAAATTTTTTTCCTGCACCCAATTTTGGAGCCTCCCTTAAGAGTTTCACTTGATGAACACACACACTTGGGTTCACTACCTGAGCCCATGTGAGTCTTTGCATCCACCTTTCTTGTTCATTTCATCCAAATTTTTGCATGTTGGTATCGAAGTCTTGCTTTCGACCATGTTATGGTCATGCTCAAGATCTTTGCTTCATGATCCAGGTGGATATTGGTGGCCACCCACCAATTTCGCTTGGAACCCCACCATTGTTTCTTTGAACTTTTCAGTTTCCTTAATTGTAGCACAATTTACTATTTTTAGCAGTTTTTCGGGTCCTAAACTTCTGGAGCCGTTTTGAGGCCCTAAATGACAATTTTCGGGAAAATTGGGAGCAACATGTATACATGAACTGATGACACTCATCCCAAAATTGTAGTCGTCGGATAGATCTTTCTAATGAGATATTTTGTGCGTCAAATGGAGATTGTATGCCAAAGTTACGACCCCAAGAAGTTGATGCACCAATTTACCCAAATGGGGCCCATAGTTTGGCGCTTCATCTCCCAGGGTTAGGTTTTGGGATGTTTATGGTTTTCCATTGTTTCTCAACAATAAATAGGCCTTCGAGCCTCATTGTAAGACAATTCAGAGGCATTTAGCTGCCACATCTCTCATCATAGGTAAGCTACCATCGCCCGAGCTAGTTATTTCCATTTATGTTTGTAAGCATATTTCGGTATTTTACATTAATGAAATGAAACATTATTTTTGTTGCATCTATGTACTTATGGTTATCTATGTAATTTGTTGCATTCCTGTTTAATTCTGGATTAGTGATATCAGAGCGGTTTGCTCTTACTATGTTTTTCTTTAAATGTCCCCAACGAGGTCGGGATATAAGGAGTTAGGGCTTGAACTGGTTGAACCTTTTCAAGACGAGGTCAGGATATAAGGAGTTAGGGCTTGAATTGGTTGAACCTCTTCAAGACCAGCCTCGCAAATCTCGACGGCCTCCCATGGCGGATGAAAAGAAATACGAGGGAGCAGGAGATCCTATCAAAATCTTGCTCAAAGAGGCCCTCGAGAAATGAAGGAATGCGATGATGGAAAACTTTGCCTAGATCCTTCAGCGGCTACCCAGGGGTGACACATCTACTTCTAGCAGCTACTCTGGAAGCGCCACACCCTTTAAGGTACAAGTTAACTTTGAAATTCCCATATTTGAGGGTTAGATAGATGCAGACGCTATATATAAATGGTTAAATCTGCTAGAAGGGTATTTTTCTGTTCATGGTTTTTCTGGCCGGGAAAATATTACTTTTTCTCTTCTCAAAGCCACCCCCCATGTGAAGGGCTGGTGGGAAACCTACTGTGAGCAAAAGGATGAAAGTACAACCTCACTGTTTTCAGTTGTACCTGCTTGGAATTCATTCTGGAATGCGATCAAGGAGCAGTGCTACCCTGTCAGAAGCTATGAGGATAAATACATAAAGTGGACCACGCTACGACAGGGAAGGGACCAAGACGTGCCAGAGTTTACCAATATTGTTCATACCCTTCGCGCAAAGTTGGGTATCAAGGATTTTGAGCTGCATTTGGTACTCAAATACTGCGACTGCCTACATAGGTACATCCAGGACAAGATGGAGTTCCTAGATATTACTCGCCCGACACGACATACTGATACATTGTCAAGATCAAGCAAAAGTTTAAATAGAAGAAGCAAGACTTTGGATCTGAAAATCTGAAGCAAGGGAAAGGCGCCCCCAAACTACTGAACAAAGGACAAAGCCAAGGTGGGGTGGCCTAGGACAACCCACCAAAGCCGCAAGCAAAGAACAACGCCGCAAAGTCAAAGAAGGACATGGGAAAGTGGTGTGAGTTCCATAAGAGCTCCACTCACAACACAAGTGAGTGTCGATCCAAGCAGTCACTAGTGGTCGAGCTAAAGTCTTCAAAGTCAGATGCATGTTCTGACTCTAAGTCAGAACCCATTAAGGAGAATTACAAAGGGAAGTAGATTATCGATGCGGATCCCAATGCCATGGTTGCCAACACGAAGATCCATAAGGAGGAACCTGAAGATCCAGAGGAGGAGGAGCACCTCTTCCACTCCTAGATGTGGGTGAAGGGCTCCCTACTATAGTTCATTGTTGATAGTGGGAGCCAAAAGAACCTCATTTCGACAGAGGTCATGAAGCTTACCGACCACAGCACGTCCACAACCGTACACCATCTGGCGGCTTTACCAAGGACGGGACCTTCGCGTAAGCCAACAATGTCACCTTCCATACAACATCAAACCCTTCATGGATGAGGTATTGTGTGACATTGCTCCCCTTGATGTTTGGGATGTATTATTAGGACAACCCTACTTGTGGAAGCAACATGTTGTGTATGAGTCAAGGCCTCATGCTGTTATTGTTACTTTGGGAAATAAGTTGTACAGGATATCGGAGGTAGCATTGCCTACCACCATATCTTTGGTTATTGCAAAACAATGCAATAAGCACATTTCCAAAACTGGAAAATTTGTTTTCCCGATGATACGCCCTAAAGGAAAGAAGAAGGCGGTGGCCACTACCTCCAAACAGGGCCCCTCCGCACGACAACTATAGATGGACAAGGTCGTGGAGGAGTATGAGGAAATCTTCACCTTCCCCACGGGGGTTTTTCTACACTGTCAGGCCAAGCACTCCATCGATCTGACCCCAGGTGCGTCGCTTCCCAATGGAGCAATCTATCAGTGCTATGTTCTGGAGAACAATGAAATCAAGAGGAAGATTCAGGAGTTGCAGTAGAAAGGTCACATCCGACCGAGTTCATCGCCCTATGGGAGCCTGATCGTGTTGGTACAAAAGAAGGATGGGACATGGAGACTTTGTATTAACTATCAGGCTTAACAAGATCACTGCCTAGAATAGGTACTCGATCCCATAGATTAATGACCTTCTGAACCAATTGAAGGGGGGAAAATATTTTAGCAAGATCGATTTGAAGCCAGGATATCACCAGGTACCAATCAAACCCTCTGATGTGTGGAAGACTGCCTTCAAAGCGAAGGAGGGCCTTTTCGAATGGTTAGTTATGCCTTTTGGGTTGACGAATGCTCCTGCAACCTTCATGAGGCTAATGGATGACATCTTGCGGCCATTCACCAACTCATTTCTAGTGGTATGCTTGCATGACATCCTGATCTTCAACTAGAGTTGGGAAGAGCACCTCCACCACATCCGACAGGTTCTCCAAACACTATGACAACACATGTTATGTGTCAATTTGGAGAAATACACTTTTGGCATGACCCAAGTTCAGTATCTGGGATACATTATTGATGAACAGGGGGTGCATGTGGATCCAACCAAGATCCAAGTCATTTGGGATTGGCCATCTCCAACTACTCTGACAGAGATCTACAGCTTTCTGTGTCTTGCCAACTTCTACCACAGGTTTGTGTTGGGATTTTCTCATATCACTTGGCCCTTGAGTCAAGTCACTGAGGGAGGAGGGAAAGCAAAATTATTTTGATCTGAATCTCAACAGAAGGCATTCACAGAGTTGAAGCATTGCCTTTGATTAACACCAGTGCTCGCATTACTAGACTTGTAACAACCATTTGAGATTGAGACAGATGCCTTTGACTATGATTTTGGGGCAATCCTTACTCAACATGAGCATCCAGTGGCATATCACAGTGAGACACTTTCAGACACAATCCAGAAGTATCCCACTTATGAAAAAGAGATTTATTCCATTGTGCAAGCCTGCCGACAATGAAAGCATTACATTTTGGGGAAGGAAATGGTCATCCACATAGACCACTGGCCCTTACAGTTCATACAGACCCAAGGAAAGTTGTAGAATGATCGCCATCAGAAGTGGTCCACATACCTGCAACAGTTCCATTTTAATATCAAGTATAGGAAGGGAAACACCAATAATGTTACAAATTGCCTTAGTCAACCACCGATCATGGTGTTAACCACCGTGCTCAACTCTTGTGGGCATGCAACTTCTGATTGGCCACTTCTCTACAAAAGCGACCCAGAATTTGGCCACACATACCAGACACTCTTGGAGGGTCAGCATGTTTTAGATTTTCACCTCCAGGATGCCCAATTATGCCACTGTTGGGTAGTAGAAGCCCCAAGTAATGGTCATGGGGCACAAAGCACGAAATTTTGGGTAGAGATAGGGTAAAGACTCCATGGAATAGGCAGAGCGTGAATTATAATAGGTCAAGTCAAAGGGTTGTCTGCCCAAAGATGATGTAAAGCAATGTAGGTTGAGTCGACCCGTCCATGGTCCGCGGACCATGGAAATGTATAAAGAGTGAGGCTCTATGGGTAGGAGGTAGCTTTTTGGTAGGTAATATTGGATCTAATATGTAATGGGTTTTTGAGAACAAAATTCTTGAGGCATTTGTAGGTCCAAGTTGAGGGTAGTGGGTAGTAGATAGAGGCTCTAAAGTTGTGTGTACAGAGGTCTGGAAGAGTCTATAGCTGTGTGTGCGGACCCCTACAGCTAAGTGTGCATGACAGATCTGGATGTATTGGTGAAGAAATTGAATAAAGATAATTTGATTTTGAAATTCTGTGTTAAATTTGAATTATCGCAGATCTGGCTAATGTATGGTTAATATAATTGTTTGATCTATGCATTTATGCTTATGTTATGAATATATGTGAATCTGTATCTATTCTAAGTGTGCAAACTGGTTAATTCTGATAAATGTTTGCTTAAATACCATAAAAAGTAGATTGAATCTGTTATCACAAAACCAGTACTGATGGCTGCTAACCAGTAAGACCTTATGTAACTATTTCAGACCAGACTTTTAGCTAAGGATTAGCCTCCCTAACCTGAGAGGGCTCTCTCAAAATAAACTATTGATTTATCTTTAAACACAAAGAGGGCTAACTCTTGAAATGAAAATTTAGTAAACATGGTGGTTGGATAGACAACATAACATTTCTTCCATTGGGCTCATGGAGTCAAACATCTTTTGCAGTAAACTATCAACTACTCATTCATGGAAGTCAAGGCATGTAATGTTTAAACACTCAAAACATTTCTCAAATAACCATCAACTCGTTAAGTACACACAGGAGAATCTGAGCACTAGGTGAATTCAGAGTGATTGTGTACCTAAAGAGCTGTAAAACATGAAGGACAAGAACCTCAACTAATAAGTATACACAGGAAGTCTGAGCACTAGGTGAATTCAGAGTGATTGTATACTTATAAAGCTGTAAAACATAAAAGATTAAACAGAACCACAAACATTTTGAGCATTTTAACAAAGTATGAATCTTGAGAAGAATAAGCAGTCTTTCTATTACTGTCAAAAGTCTTGTACATAGGCCAATAAAAACTCTGTTTTTTGCATAGATATCCAACCCTCATTACATCAGAGTTTCCTCTATATATAGGAAAATATTCTTAACTACTTTGAGCTTCCTCCTCCAGCATGAGGGGAGCTCGATGACTAACATTTACTATCCTTATCTATCTTACAGACTCATTAAATCTACTAAGCATTGAACTGTAACTACAAAAGAGTTCTAATCAAACTTAAACTCTAATTTATTCTCCTCGTATCCTGATTCCTTTCTAGGTCTTCAACAGCGGTCTCCTTTAGTTATGGCCGTGATTGCTGAGATAAGGATGTATGAAACCAAATTAGCCTTGAATGTTGAACGTGATGATAGTTCATTTATCATAATAATAATCCCCTGTTTTCACGGTCTTCGTTCCCCATCATCCTTCGAAAGTTAAGGCATGTGTTCCCAGCTGTTTAATACTTCAAAATTTGATGAGCATCACCATCTTTCCAGGTATGCTGGAAGCCTTGTTGATTGAACAAGTGTACAAGCCAACATCTTCGTGTGCATATTTAGCCAAACCCTAACCACCGTTAATAAAGTACCTTTATTAAAGTTCTAGCTTAAGACAAAATCTTTTACCTTTATAAAGGATGGACACTTGTCAATATTTGAATGGCTCTGATAGCCTCATCTGGGTTCCTTGATGTTCATTAGCCCTTTTCTTCAAAATCTGCTGACCTCATCATTAGACTTGTTATTTTTTCCAAAAAACAGCATCTACAGCAGTTTCGTAGCGCGCTACGAAACTGCTGTTCTTTTCAAAAACACAGTCTTCAATAAATCTATCAATATTCTTTGTGACTGCAACAACTCTGCTTCTGGCTTCAAAAACTCCTAATTTACCTTGATTTTATATGCCGTGCTTACATGCCTTGAAAAACAATGAACTTAAGTAAAATAGAGCAAAACCTTGGGGCAGCACCTGACTTTTAAAATCTGCAATTTTATTTGGCAGCGAATTTATTTAGCTGAGCTTTTAGTTTTGCAACCTCGTTTTCCATGGCTGCAATTTCTGCTACGGCCTTCTCCATCTCAGCCATTTCTTTTTCAGTTGCCTCCCATTGTTCTT
This sequence comes from Pinus taeda, assembly GCA_000404065.3. Taxonomy (NCBI): domain Eukaryota; kingdom Viridiplantae; phylum Streptophyta; class Pinopsida; order Pinales; family Pinaceae; genus Pinus; species Pinus taeda. The sequence continues at coordinate 3,618 of APFE030903995.1, read as the reverse complement.
TTGAAGATGAAGTCCTTGTTTCTTTGGAAATGGGGACCTTTTTATTCATATCTTTCTTCTTGATTTCTTTTGCTTTTTCTGTTCTGGGTAGCTGCTTCTCCATTTCTCTTGCTTGTCTTCTTGTGTATGGTTTTCTCTTCATTTCCTCTGCCTCCTCTGCTTTAGGCAGTTGTTCAATTACTTTTGTTGTAGGTACCTTCACAGCTACCTCTTCCCTGTGCAATTGCTCAGCTTCTTTAACTTGCTTCCTGGTGACTGGTCTCCGTGGTTTGAACATAAATTCTTTACCAGATTCCTCAAACCTTAACCTCTTTGAGGCCTTTGATTTTTTGGTGCTTTCTGGTGATGTTTGGGTTAGGTCAATATGCATTGACTCAACCTGCACTGATTTAGCTTGCTCAAAATCAATTGCCTCAAGCAAATCATTTAAACTGGCTTTTGATATTGGGCTTTCTTCCACAGCTATTGATTTTCCTTTTTCTTTACTTAACTGACTTCTGGTTTTGACTCCTGATACCTGTTCAACTCCACTTGACCCTGTTACATCTTTCTTATGCTTGATTTTCTCCTTTGATGAAGATTGCGGTGTCTCTTTGATAATTAATGGCTTAATTGATTCCTTCAATTGGGTTTTGGTTTTCTTCTTGCTTTTTATCTCCTTTCTTAGTTGAGAAAGAGTAGGTTCTTCAGTTGACCTTTCTCTTTCTCTAACAGGCAGTGGGGTGAGGCCTGTCTTACTCTCAAAACCAGCTATAAAAATAAAAGAGTCCCAATCTCGACCAATCTTCTGCAAGTTATCCAGTACTAACAGTTTTATTAAACCATGGTGAAACAATGATGTTTCACAGTCATCTTTCCTTAATTGAATCTTGTCACACATCTTACTAAGGCTTCGAAACAAGTAGAATGGAATGTCTATGACAGCTTTTCCTGTAAAGTGCAGCAGCAGTTTGAAATGATAGGAGTAAACCTTGTTATATCTCCCTTCACATGTTAAATATTTCTGAATACATGTTAGGAGGAGTGCATAGTGTTCTTTTACATAGTGTCTTGGCACGGCCTTTGTGAGATCTTCATTAACATAAGGCTCCTTCAGGAACTCCTTGCAGGGGTTCATATCAAATTTGAAATTTTTGAACCACTCCTGCCCTCCTCTCGGGATTTCAGTCACCCTAGCAATCACCTCTGAAGATACAGGGAATTCTAGCATAGCTACTTTAGAACTTAAACCAGTAAAATTTAAGGCAAATGCTTTCGTTACCTCAGCATGCCCCCCTTATAGCTTTTCACAAAAAGACCAGCAACCAGCATTCTGAAAGGCTTGTCTCACACCTTCATCTCTCAATGCGAGGTCCAATCCCACAGGTTCAGTTCTCTGACACCTTCCAAACCAATGCCCTTTCTTCTCCATTTTGCTTTGAACTCCTTTGCGCAGAGAAACACTACCAGCTTCAATCTTCAAATGCAAACTCAAACTTTGAACACCGGCTCGCTTGCAATCAGGTTCCTTATAGAGAACGAATTCGGGTTCCTCCGCAACTTAACAGTCTTTTCATGCAAACGGACCAATTCATGCAACATCAACAAATATCATACCACTACCAGCATTACAGACCATTTGAATGATTTTACGTGCGTGGTTATGATCCTATCGGGGAAATGATGGCTTATACTTGCTTGAAAAGGATGCCATTCTGACAATTAAACGGACGGACATACTGACTCATCCCTCAGACATGACCTTCTAAGAATCAGTGATGTTTAAATCCCCGAATCCGCGATTTCGTAGCGCAAACAGTTATGAGTTGAAAACATGCACTACGAAATGGCTGGTTATTGACATGCTGTGAAGAACTAAAACATCATTGCGCTGCAAAATCAGCCAATGAAATTGCGCTGCAAAAATGCGAAAAGGACTGGTGACGTATATAAGACAGGACATATCTAATATAATCATGATGGAAGATATCTAACGGTTTTTTGAAAATGGTTCATATGAATATCTTTTTAAAACACAATCCCTAAGTAGCAGACATAGGGCCATAACCATTAGACACCTAATTTTTTGGACAACATTATGTACATATCACTGCAGTTCTAGGTGATAACAGCTGGCTCCACTTGGGATAGTGTGCTCCTATAGTACACTAAGAACTCGTAGATCCAGTGTCTTTATCCATTTTATTAAATTCACCCACAACTGACAAGCATTCCTTTCAAACTTTGTGTGCCTTCTCCTCGGGCTAAAGCTCTCTTGTTCAGCTTGTCATTTATTTTCAACTGGAAACATTCATAAAACGGTTATATACAATGTTCATGAGACACTTGGTGGATTTTTTACTGATCTTAATGCTTTAAGAACCTGCCATTAACAGGCCCTCCAACATATCTTGATCCATCAACTTCTTGTAGAATATAGGTGTTATTTCCATGGAAAGCAGAAATCTGATATGGCCCCTTCCGTAAATTCTCAAATTTGCCATGTTTACCTTTTTCTTCAATTCTAGCTTCCCACTTTAAGACTTTGTCATTGACCTGAAATGTAACCTCTTTAATCTTCTTGTCAAATGCTCTCTTGACTCGATTCTGATTTTGTTGATGACCTTCAAACACTTCATTTCTCTTTTCCTGTTGTGTGCAAAGCTATCAACTGATTAATCCTTCGCTGTATGGCATTTGGTTCTTCTTCTAACCCTTGGATTAGCTTCATAACTGGTACCCCAAGAGATGTTGGGAAAATAGCCTCTGCTCCATACACAAGTTCATATGGTGATGTTCCAATAGACCTTTTTTTGCAAATGCGATCAGCCCACAAGGCATACTTCAACTTTAAGTGCCAAGCCTTTTTATTTTCTTGCAGTAGTTTCTTGATAATTCTCACAAGACTTTTGTTTGAACTTTCAGTTAGACCATTTCCCTACGGATAGTAAGCTGTGGAATGACCAAGGGAAATATGGTACTGATGACAAAAATTTATCATTCTTTTAGACTTAAAAGCCTGAGCATTTTCTGTGATAAGCTTGAGTGGACAACCAAACCTAGACAAGATGTTATTTTCTAAAAAAGAAATTATCACTGAATCATTAGCTTGCCTTGTTGGTACTGCCTCTATCCACTTTGTAAAGTAATATGTGGCTGTGAGAATCCAGCGATGCTGCCCTGATGAAGGAGGATGAATTTCCCCTATAAAATCTAGTCCCCACTGCTTGAAAGGTGCTTCAACATAAATAGGAACCAATGGCATAGGCATGAGCTTTCTTTTACCCTCAAATACTTGGCATTCATGACATGAAGCTATCCTTTTATAAATATCTCTGAACATAGTTGGCCAAAAATACCCAGCTCTTAAAACTTTGTTTGCAGTAGCTTTCCAATAGTGATGGCCTCCACAATCTCCCTTATGGAATTCATCAATTACCTTTTCTCCTTCTTCTTCAATGAGACAATTCAGCAAAATCGCTCCTGCATCCTTCCAAAATAAATTCTGCTCATATACAAAGTATCTAAGAGATTTGAGCTTAGTGAACCGAGCTTTAGATTTAGAAAGGTTATCAGGGGCTCTATTGTGCTGCAAAACAAATGCTACATCCCTATACCATTCTGATGTCAAAAACTTTT
>APFE030903972.1:0-10608 GCA_000404065.3 Pinus taeda | reverse complement strand
TATATAGGTGCCATCACACATGATGAAGATGATAGCAATGTCAAGTCTACTATCATTGATTGGAATATCTTTTCACAAATTTCTTCTACAGGGATTTCAAATGATAGTCACCAACATAATACCCATGAAGAGATTAACAATCTTACAGAAGGTCTTTTAGCCATAAGGGAGAGAACTAGTTTGCTCAAAGACAAAATATTACAAAAGTGAGTGAGCCTAAATCCTTGGGAGTTACGTGTGCTAAGACAACTTCCAATCTTTCCATTGTTAAGGAACAATCGGATTTCTTGATCGGGAAGCAACATAAACCTACTTTTAAGTTGTAGAGTAGCCCTCTTCAAAAATACATGAACAAGGCTTGCAACACCATAAGTCCACATGAGGATTTTTTCACATGGTTTTTAAGCACGCATATAGATGATTTGATGACATATAAGAGTGGGATGGATGGCTGGTATGAGGAAGCAAGAACACAATCTTGTAGGTTTATTGTATAGGATAGTGAGAATTATTGTATACGGGATCAAGAGGTAGATCTTTGGCATATTAGTATTCCAATTGTAATCAGAGTAGTGCAACATCAACATGCTGATTCATTATTTATTGTATTGGTACTTGTACACAAGGTAAATTTTTAGGGGTTATTGATGACTAGTGGGAGAGACATTCTTTGAGGGGTAGTGAACTCCAAAAGTAATATTGTTGTCATTGACACCTACTATTCTAGAAGACCATTTCATTTAGACTACAAGGAGATTATGAGTTGGCATCCTACTCAGTGGGTAATTTTTGGAAATACATTTCTAGCCAGGGGTACAACACAGCAGGAGTCATTCGGCATTTGGGATGATAGATTCCAAATTTCGAGATGCAATCTAGCTGGATCATTTCTTCATGCAATAAAGCTTGGTAGAGTGGTGGAGATCAAGGTGGAGTTTATGGAGGCTGAAGAAGGCATTATGGCGAAGACTCTTTCCAGGGAGTCTTGCAGTTGAGTTTTCCCCCCCTGTCAGATACAAGGTGAGATGATGGAGAAAACTCAATTGCAAGACTGTTCAATACTCTGGAACAGGTTTTGACATGTGATTGGAATATCTTCTTGGCTGTTGATGCCCATTGCTAAGGAGCGATCCATCCAAGATGAATCTTTGTTCTTGCAGGACGTTTATTTCTAAAGCATCTGTTTGAAGAGTGACTGGTTTTATGATAGTGCTTACATGGATGAAGATCAAAACAATGATCTTTCAAATTGCCAACTCGATCACAGTGTTGGCATTTTATAATCTGTTGTTGTTGTTGTTGCTGTGGAAGAGGGGCAGAGTCTGGAACAACTGGAGCTGAACTGTCTTGAGGAGCAGGTGAACTGTCATGAATAAATCCAGCACTCTGAAACTGAATAGGCTTGGAGTAGTCTGGGATATGAAAGGACAAGTCCTTGTCATATCCAAGACCGGTTCTGTGCTTGTTGTCGACAAGATGTTCCCAAGGTCTGATGATGGGCTTAGGAAGTGCAAACTAAGTTTCTGCATCTGCATGTACAACTGCTGCTTTATCTGAATGAACTGTAACATTATTGACTTGCTATTGATGGGGGTCTGTTTCAATCTTTTGAACAGAAACAGGTTCAGAATGATGACTCCACTGCTGTAATTCTTCTTGCTGTAGCTTTGTCTCAAGCTGCAAAACTCAATATTCTCATGTGCATTTTGGAGACAAATTTTAATATTGGAAAGAGAGGTTTTGTTGATCTTAACCATCTCATCAACAATGGAAAGTATTAAATTATTCAGTAGTTTCAATACATCATCTATCTATCCATTTCAGACCAATATAATCAAAGAAGTGATGTTATCTTCAGCTACAAATTGGTCTATAAAATGATAAATAATTGCAACTATTAGATGAGTAGCAGGATACCAGACAGAGTACCAATTTCAATGTAGCAAATAACTTGCTGCTTTAATTTCTAGTGTCACTTTCTATGTCTTCCTCAGTGGAGTAACTTCTCTTATGACCAATAGATAGTCTCAAGCCTTGAGGATCATAGCCTTTGAGATTTACAGGTTCACGTTGAGTAAATACCAGAAGCTGTTGCCAAGTGTCCTTGGAGATACTATACCGGGAATGTTTCTGTACAAAGTCACACCACTGCTCAAGCAATCAAAATTTTCCAGCCAATACCAATCTCCAGGCTTCTATAGCTGTGTTGAGAGCAAGGTTCTTTTGTCCTGGTTCACAGCAAATAAAGAAGACAAGCTGATAGAAAAATGCAAATCGACAAGAATCCAACACAAAAAATAAAAGGTGTTTGGTAGACACCATCAACTGCTCATCTGAATCAAGCCGAGAATTGAGAGTGCAAAGACCACTGAGTGCAACATGCCGCAATATTCATCAAACATGTCGACCATTCTCGCTCCAGAGAAATATTGCCCTGCTGTGAGTATTGAATAGGTACAGAATTGAAACCAGGTTGCTCTGAGTAGTGAACGGGTTCACAATTGAAACCAGGTTGGTCTGAGTCGTAATTATATTGCTTGGGAAGTAGACGCACACATAGATTGATGATTCCAGACTGAGGGTTTCGTTTGCTTGTCTTCAAACGATAGCTGAGGAAATGTAGAGAATGGGGGTCTCTGTAGCCCTCCACAATATCAGAGAAGGGCACCTTAGTCCATCCACCAGCTTTTTCCGAAAAGGCGTTTTACAATAAACATGTATTGTTACACTGGCCGACGCTTTTCTGTACAAGATCCCACAGCCTGCATCCAGAGTGAACTTTCAATATATGGCAACAGACTTTTACTCGAATTCCCGACTGCAATTAATTCCTGGATTTACCATAAGAGGTCTAATATTTTATTGCCTCTGTTCACCAAAAATGTGCAATTCATAATTATAGTGCACTGTTAACATGTTTTTGACAAATAAATGCCTTGACAAACAGTTCCTTTGCAATCGTCACTTTCCAGCAGAATTTACAAACCAAAAATTCATTAACACACGGTTGATGATATCCATAGAATACATGTAATACTTCCTCCAGTCATATTCTCCAAACCGCTTTCTGAAAATAAGATCGGACCTTCAATCTGCCTCTTCCAGGCCCATGTGTATTATCTTTAAAGACCCAATCCTTTTATTCATTCAATAGAGTACATTCATTTTGTGATAAACACCAACACCTAGATATTAAATAATGAAATCCGGTAGTAACAACCTTAAAAAAAATTGAATTTCCATGATGGGTTTCTATCCCCAACATTCAATACTCCGAAATTGTCAAGACATAAAACAAGGAACACTAAAATCCGGTGAACATAATTGATGTACTTCTGTAAGAGTCTAATTAGCTTCTACAGCAACAATCAGTAGCTCTTGCAATACCCCACATAAGAAATGATTCCATAATTGTTGTTCACAATGATGAGAAAAATCTTAAGCCACGAGAGTGCTGGCAGTGGCAGATTCATATTTCCACACAGAGAAAAAAAATTGCGTATGCATTCCTAATACCAACCTCTATCCATCCTCATGCTACCAATATCAACACCAAACACCGGCTGATCATCATGACACCTTGGGAATGACAGCTCTTCAATTTCAGGCGTCATCCACACATGACACAACTAACTTCATTGGACAAACTCCCACATTTTAACAATGAAGGAAGAAAGGAAAAAATCCAAAAACCAACCTTAATCGACGCACTTCTGTTCAGCATTCATAGACAGAATCTCTCGTATATAATCCAATGAATCGTGGCAATTGTGTTCATCTTAAAAAACTTGTTGAAGTTACCTTGTCGGAGTCTCCGCTTTAAAAGTAATCCTTAAAGCAAAACCAGGGACTCTACTCGAAAGAATAATTTCTCCAAAAGCCTACATATCACATTCAACAGTGAATAAAAGGAAACTCGGCCCGGAATTCACAGTGAAATCATGCCCCTCCCTGCAAATGATGGGAGATTCGACTCACTAAGATTTTAAATTTCATTCTTCCCTGGAATACATATTCAGAAAATATACAGTGCCAATAGAGATTACAACAATAATAATCAACCTTCCATAGCAGAGAAGACTCTACAGTAAGCCTTTCAATACCCAGCTCGTGTTAGGGAATAGACAACCCTCAAATTGAATGAAAACTCAGCCCTTTTTCAAGTCTGCTACAGCTCATTGAACACTGCCTTGAACTGATAAACAGTGTCCCCTCTAGGTGCGCTTTAGGGACTCACTCTATGCCACAAAATATGCTGCCTCTCAGTCCAGAACTTCACCAGCTAGGGGAAATAAGCGCCTTTAGCCATACATATCACATTCAATAATACGCATTCAAACGCATTCAACAGGAGTGGATTCATTCAATGCAAATTCATCATACACCACTCAGCATTGTCAGCCATGAACCAGCACTATTCATGAAAAAATTTAATGTACATCGCTTCTGAGAATGGACAGATGCGTTATGAGGCAGCGCTGGAATAAGGCAGAGGCAAATTATTTCAGATTTGAGCACAGAATAATCAATGGAGGCGTAGGTGCAAAAACGCCCTTTTTGAAACATTTATGACAGTCAGAGAACTGAACAGTCAGACAGAGGGGCAGCAAATTTTATGGACAACAGACACCAGCAGCAGTATAATTAGGTTGCAGCTAAAATTGTGCTGAAGAAATATTCATGAGAAAATATTCATGAAATGATCTACACATACACATAAGGGCCATAAAACAAATGGCTCAAAAATAATTATGCAGGGCGGGAATACGCCTGCTCTGATACCATGTTAAACACACATGGGAGCAAGAACAATAGGAAAGATAAATCATGTGAGTTCAATTTTTATTAACAAGAGATATACATTTATAGTACATTATTGTGACCGTTGGGTTTCACATCCCAAGGTCTCTTGGACTACTTAGTCTATTCAGCTTCCACACTAACCCATTTAGGATTAGGTGTCCAACAAAATGAAACCTTCTAGGAGAATTTTGGGGCATTAAATGATATTTTTTGGGGGGTGAAAATTTGTCTCTATAGAGCATCCTTTTTTTCCTATTATACACATAGAGACCTTGCAAACAATGCAAGAATCACAACAATCAAAGTATGTATGCAAAATTTAAGCCACTCAAAATTTGACCTTTCTAATTTCAGCACTATAATTCAAGAGGATGTCAAGTCAACCTCCATTATTCATGGAAAAGAGGCTAGCCACATGAGTATGATGAAGAAGACTTTAGAAGAGTTTATATTGTAAATTTGGATAAGAGATGACGTAGTCAAACCTAACCCTTAGTAGGCTATTGGGTTGTGTTATAACCAATCCATTCTTTTGAGTGCATTTTTCCATAGCTGAGTAAAAATTGTAAAGGGGGATAGGAGATAGAGAATGTAGAGAGGGTTTGTGCACTATAGTATCCCACTAGCCATACTTCTTTGTAATTGCATCCATATTTCCATTAAGGTAGAGAGAGTAGAAAATCCTCACCTTACAGTTGGGGTTTTCTCCCGAAAAGGTTTCCCAAGTGATATTTTGTGACAAATGTGTGTGTGAGGTTTTATTTCATTGTTCTCTATTTCCTGCATAATTTTAACTTGCATCCTTAGGCTATTAACAAGAGAGATAAAACTGTAATAATTTTGAAATTTTTAAGTATAATTTTATTAGTTTTGTTGCAGGGAACTATAGAGTGGAATATCCAAGGGAACTATCCAGGGGAATATCCACATAAATTTTGGATCATTATGACTCACTAGTTTTTATGCTTGCAACACTAACGGTTTTCTTTTCTTCTCATGTCTATCTATGTCAAGGTGTGACACAACCAACCTATTTTTATAAGTTTCTATTTACAATATACTCTAATTAGATGAGATCTTAGCAACCTCAAGACTTTGAACTTATGTTATTAGTGTAGTATCATAAAATTCTTGGTCTATGTAACCCTCATTTAACATAATGCAAAGTATATATTATATATTATAATAATATATTTATATATTTATATATTATATTATATATATATTATACACACACCCACCAACAAAAGAATTATCATTTAAAGATATAATAACTTAATAATATAACTATTTACATAATGTTATTAAATAACAATTATGACATAAAAATTAACAAAAATGAGTATCATCATCATGATTTTCAACTTGTTTAACTTTTTTGTTTCTCCCTTGCTTGAATATCATACTCATCATAATTTTCAACTTGTTCAAAACATTATGTTTTCTTCCTCACCTGAATATCTTGCCCATCATATCACCCTCATCATTATTTTTAACTTGTTCAAAACATTATGTTTTCTCCCTCACCTGAATATCTTGCCTATCATATCACACTCATCATGATTTTTAACTTGTTCAAAACATTATGTTTTCTTCCTCACCTAAATATCTTGCCCATCATATCACACTCATCATGATTTTTAACTTGTTCAAAACATTATGTTTTCTTCCTCACCTGAATATCTTGTTGATCACATCACACATCATGATTTTCAACTTGTTCAAAACTTTCATTTTTCTTCCTAGCCTGAATATCTTGCTCATCATGATTTTCAACATGTTCAAAACTTTATGTTTTCTCCATAATTTTCTGAATTATAGAATTTTTTGCACATGGGGGATTTGAACCAATAAACTATGTCAAAGAGTGGCTTAAGAGTGCAACAATTCACCATTAATTCAAATCCACATGGAATTTCCTTTTTTTTACCAAATCTAAGTAATGAAATTCCTTTTTCCATTTTAAAACATTTAATCCTTAAATAAATTTTATTCTATTCCTCTTCAATCATTTTTTAAAATAATTTCTTATAACAACAATTCTATTAGCCATTAGCCATTATTTTTTACATTTAATCTTAAAAAAAAACAATAACAACTGAGAATTGACAAGATTATATCACCTCTTCAATAGTTTTTTTAAATAATTTTTTATAACAACAATTCTATTAACCATTACCCATTATTTTTTACATTTAATCTTAAAAAAAAAAACAACACCTGAGAATTAACAAGATTATATCATAAATGTGTTTGAGATTGGTTTACATGACCTATATTTCTCTTGAATTTAATAATTTAAATATTGATTCAGAATTAATTTTATATTATTTATACATATTTTTAAATATATAAATTGATATAGTATTTATAAAAATTTAATATATATTTAAATAATAAATATTAATACTTATTAAAATATTATAATTCAAATTAAATTTTAATTATATAAAAGTACATTTCCAATAATGTAAACCAACTTAGACAAGGAAACTCCTATTTCCACCTCTATAGGAAAGTAATTGCGCTCTGACATGCGAGGCAGATAGCGCTCGCCCTCTCTCTCCACAGCGCTAGATAGCAGCGTGGAAAAAGAAGGCGCTATTTGCCTCGCATGTTAGAGTGCAATTACTTTCCTATAAAGATAGAAATAGGAGTTTCCTTTAGACAAGCAAGGCACTTGTTGGATGTACTGGGTGGCACCGTCAGAAGTTGTTAGTTGGTTACACGTTGTTGAGAGTATCTTTATTTTTGCAGTCCAAGCAACAACCTGAGATTGTGTTCAGTGATTGCTCGATCTCGCCACTGGAATCAATTTTGGGAGTACATTGTTGACTTAGTTATATATTAGGGTTAATTCTCATTTTCCGAAATAGATTACCATATTTATTTTATTTTCGTTCAATTCTGTACTCGAATTTTTTAATTAAAACTTATAAAAATATTAAAATGCACAATTAAAATTAAATTTTAATTAGATAAAAGTACATTTGCAATGATGGAAACAAACGTAGACAAGCAAGGTACGTGTTGGATGTATCTGCAGTGAAGCGTCATTGTTATCAGTGATTCGTCCACCTCGCCACTGGAATCAGTTTGGGGAGTACATTGTTCACTTACTTATATATTAGGGTTAATTTTCATTTTCAGAAATAGATTACCATATTTATTTTATTTTATTTTCCATCTATTCTGTACTCAAATTAGTTTTACGAATACATTGTTGACTTGTATACTAGCAATTGTCCCAAAAGGTACAAAGAGAGGCTGATAGGATTATTAAATTGGAATTGTAAAATTTAGTTACAGAATGAAATCTCATCTATGAGGAGCTTTGGGGGCCTATAGATTACAAGAGAATAGCATAAATTCTTCAGTAAACATGTTAGTAGCGTACTAATCATCTTGGCGGTTGGAGACAGAACTAGTGTTGAAACTCTCTTTCCTCACAAACCCAACAGGGGCTTTCTTGTCATAATTCTGAGTACAAAATTTGACTGTCACTTTCTGCATTTTTCTATTTATATACAATGTTTTAACTCCTATACAAAATTTCCCACAGAAGAGAAAGAAAAGATATTACAATCATATTGTAAAAGAAACAAAAGATATTACAATCTAATTGTAAGAGAAACGTATCTGGCTAACGTGAAATGATGATTCAAGCCCAACGTAGTTCTACCATGCAATCAGTTCTGCCATGCAAACATACACTTAAATCGCTACTGGACTTATGATATTGACAAATTCAAAATTAAGTGGTATACAAGAGAATGTACCAAGCTAAACGACAAGTTACACATCTTCAGACCTGAAAAAGTACATAACAATGGTCTGGAAAATTAATAGCGATATCATAATTGTTTTTCCTTCCACATACATACAATGGCTCCAAAGGAAAGGACAAGAAAATTTTCAGCTCTAGTGAGCACCAGTGGGTCACTAAAACTAGTGACCAGAAGAAGAGACACAATTGTATTAATCCAAAGAAAATACAAAATTGTTAATTAGATTTCTATTGTCAAACACAATTGTTCTCATAAGTAATGTTTGTTATCACATGCGTTTACAATAGGTATTCAAGTTTCAATTTTATTAGATCAGTTAGAACTTGTTTTGGTTTACAATCAATGGCCAGACTTTGACTAATTTACATAAACATCGAACTATAGCAATTGTTCAAAAGTTTTAAACAAGTAATGAAACTAATGGGATTTCCAGCCAGTATGCTTACTACCACAAACAACATTTTGAACATTAACTGATTCCAGACTAAGCAAGGGAAAAATGGTCATCTGGATCCTCCAAGGCACTATTTCTGACTTCAAATTAAATGTATAGTCATGGTTCACTCCGTCAACATAGAACTTCTATATAATACCATTGTATAAGATGTTGGCAATTGTTGTTCACACTAATGCTGCATTTTTGTGATAATCTGGACGGGAAAAAATAGTATTGTTGCATGATATTTTCCATTAGGAAAAGCAAATTGTAAATGATCTACATTCATACCTCCTACCTCCTGGGCTCAATGACTGCACAGTCTGCAGGGAGAAATTGTTGTAGATACTGTTTAGATACAAACCTTACTTACTTGAAACGTGGGACCATTCCCAAGTTCCCATCCAATATCAATCTAGCCCTGCAATCACTACATGACTATGCAATTGATTAAATAGGAAAAAATCAATGATTAAAATAAGAACAAATTGTGAAATTGACTAAGGCATTTGTAAATCTATAGCAGACAGTGCCAGGCATTGGAAAACATTTGATGAGGCATGAATTAGGTAAACGAGACAAGTCCAAATCCAAAACACTGTCATCTAATGGTGGTCTAAAAAAATGAACTTCTGTTATGCAATTTCAATCCTGTTTCCATAACGTGCCAGAATTGCAGCTTATGAAGATGCCTCCATTTCAGTAGCATCAGGTCTTTAATCTGAAGCTCATTAAAGTCCTCGTTAAATTTAACTGCATGTAAATAATATTATTATCAAAGGTATAAAAAATTCAACTGACTTTGAACTGTGAATCAAGAACAACAAGATCTTAAAAATTGTGAGCACATATAAAGCGTGTATCATGTACCCTCTAAGACATCTAAGGTCATAAACACTAAGCCAGATAAATATGCAGAAATATTGAGTTTCAACAATATAAGAACAATCCACACATCAGAGTTACAAAGCAAACAAAAACAACAGTTATAATCAACTAATATGCACTCACAACCATGCCAAGTCTTGTCTACTGCAACAGTGGTGCAAATTTATTTTTAAGCAAATTGGAGGATAAATTTAAACCTGGCCACAATCATCAAGTTAGCACTACAGAGAAAAGATAGAGTTATAACAAATTTAAATTGTAAATGATCTACATTCATACTTCCTACCTCCTGGGCTCAATGACTGCACAGTCTGCAGGGAGAAATTGTTGTAGATACTGTTTAGATACAGACCTTACTTACTTGAAATGTGGGACCATTCCCAAGTTCCCATCCAATATCAATCTAGCCCTGCAATCACTACATGACTATGCAATTGATTAAATAGGAAAAAATCAATGATTAAAATAAGAACAAATTGTGAAATTGACTAAGGCATTTGTAAATCTATAGCAGACAGTGCCAGGCATTGGAAAACATTTGATGAGGCATGAATTAGGTAAACGAGACAAGTCCAAATCCAAAACACTGTCATCTAATGGCGGTTTCCATAACGTGCCAGAATTGCAGCTTATGAAGATGCCTCCATTTCAGTAGCATCAGGTCTTTAATCTGAAGCTCATTAAAGTCCTCGT
>APFE030903971.1:2913-19348 GCA_000404065.3 Pinus taeda | reverse complement strand
TGCTGCAGCAGGAGGCTAATAGTGGCTCCACATGGGGATGGATTTTCCTTGTGAAGAGCCAAGAACAACAGGTCAGAATGCCTTAGTCTTTAGTTGTTGTTGTATTCTTGCAAAATTCCCTTTGCTGGCTGCTTTATTTATGAACATGACAGCAGACTTGAAGAGCTTAGGGCCTTCACTTCGGGCTTCAACTGCAAGAAGCTTGCTATCCAAACAGAAAACTGAAATCCTACCTACCTACTCTAATCAACACTTGCTTTGTTGTTAGGTGAAATCAAATAGCAAGTGCAGCCACTTAAGCAACCGTAGAAAGAAATGAACTGGCTCACTGATTGTTAATGGCATAGAAAGGCTGTTGTTGATGTATTTGGTCCTCACAGAGAAAGCATGTTAAAGAATTTGAGTTGAGAGAAATTTCCATGTGGTCTACTATAGGATCAATAAAAACATCATGTGGTGGGCCTTCTTGGTCTAATGGAACAGCTGCATCCTCGGTAACACACCCTACAACTAATTCTTCAGTCATTGCCTTGAAAGCATGATTATCCTCAATCTGTAAGTCAGAAGGTAGAACCATTTCCTCATAATTTGGGGAAGGAAGATTTTGGAAAAATTCTTTAGGATCGCGAAAATGATATGACTGAATTTGAGAATGCAAAAGTTCAATTTCATTTTCATATCTTTAAACAACTAAATCAAGAAAAAGGTTATGTGGGCGTCCTGCTCTTTTTAACAACACCAATCTGAAAAATTCTTCATCAAGTTCAAATTCTGATAAACTCTCCCTGAATTCATCTAAAGCTTCATCAAATGAAAGGTCTTCCACGTACCCGGTCATCCTGTCTTACTGTTAATTCTTTGGAATATGGACTATTTGGTTGCAGAATTGGTTCATTCCTCAGTAGAGTCTTGATTGAAAATGAAGTGGAGTCGCTAGGTGGATGCCTTAACTTTGAAGTGCCTGATCTCTATCCACCATCAAATATCAAAACTAAACATGAAAAAATTTTGAGGAAAAGGAGCACTTTCTCCAGAAAACGAGATTTCCTCTTTGGAGCCAGCTTCTATATTGTTTTTTTTGGGCTTTCCTAGAAACAATTAGGGCTAGAAGGAAACCTTTGCTTGTCTGACTCTATCCAGTGGAGCTTTCCAACTTGATTTGTGAAATTATCTGAGTAAGGTCACCAGTGGAGTCACCATTATGTTATCACTCAGGTTGTCCCTAAGCTCCTGAAGGGATACGACCGAGGTAACCACAAACCAGTCTTTGGATTACAGGTTCTAGCCCACCTGTAATCACAAAGGGCTCTCTCTTTCACATATAGATTTGTTGATGATGATTTTAGGCTAGTTATTGGGTTCAATGGGTTTTGTTTATGTTTGGATGGTGCTTGGATGGAAGGAAGATGCTTTCAGGCACAGAGGCATGCATAGAGTGATAAGTTTCAAACCATTGGGCATGGAGTCAAGGAGTAGGACTGCAGGCATGCTCTCTCGATCACAAGAGAAACATGGAGCAAGGTAGCTGCACATGAAACAACCTTCAAGCTAAAGAGATGGAGTGAAATGTAAGGAATGAGAGGCAATCAAGAATCTCTCAATTAGCTTAACAGAGGGGAGGAAAATGAGCTCTATCTAGGGGCAGTTAAGAATCCCTGGATAACTGTCATACATGGTGAATTAGGGAAAATATGAGCCATGTAGAATTCATAATTATACCTAAAACAGATGAAAAACATAAAGAAACAACAGAAATTGAGCATAGAGTGCAATTAAACAAGTTCTAAGCTAATCTTTCTTTCTGCTGTTTAGACAATGATTTATGAATGGAAAATAGAGGTAAGAAGCACTTATTGGGTCATGTACGAACACAAGAATTCCATAGTCACTCTTCAACCATTAAACACAGTAAACGATTCATTCTCCAAGCTCGTAAGTAGTCTTTGATTATAGAAATTATCATATATAGAGTGTGAGTCTCTGCTTAAGCAAAACATCAAACCAACAAAAACCAACCCTCATCACATTGTTCAAAGCTGTATATATAGGGTAAATATCCAAAAATATTTATTACAGCCGACCTAATAGGTCTGCGGAAAAAATACTTTAGAACCTAAACATGTGTTGAAATTAAATGCAAATAAATATCCTTTCGGCTGCACCAGAGGTAGCTGGATCAAAATGAGTTAATGTGGTGTCCTCTGTGGCTTGGTGCAGTGCTCTTGCAATAACTGTGCTTTGAGCTTTGGTCCACTCATCTTATGTGAGTTTGATGTGCAGAAACTATGATTTGAGTGTCTTTAAATGGCCTTTATTGTTTTGCTAACTTTGTTGGAGGCTTCTTTAATGTTTTCCTGCTTCGGGCCACTGAAAGATTTACACTGATACTCTTTGCCGCAACACTGATACTCGCTACTGCTTCCTGGTACATTTTGACATTAAATTAGGCTTCTTTTTGCTTCTGATACTCTTTAATGCCTAAATGGGGACTCTCTCCTTCTTCTGATACACTAAAAACTACAAAATCGGCCTTTTCTACCCTTTTTGGCACTAAGCGCTAATCGCACATCGAAAATTGCCTCAGAATTTGAATCCGGGCCTCCTAAGATGCTTTTTCGCACTTGCGCGCCCTTCTTTGGTCGGTGATGTCAGCGGTGGGTCCTAGTACGATGGTGACATGGCAGAGTGACGTGGCAGGGTGACGTGGCAGGGCGTCAGATGGTGCGGTGCCTTATATGTTTTTGCAATGCGATAGCGATAGCTGAAATGCTGCGATTTGCGATGAATTTGCAGTGAAACATGTCTTAGTGATAAATCATGTTTTAAACGAAATATATGAATAAATGGAGGCATGTGGCGAGGAATTATTTGTGATGTGATATGCTCTCTTGATGCAATGGCAATGTCGCATCGGAGCAAAAGGAAGCGGCATGCATTTCGGGAACGTGACTCTTGCGACCACCGATTGCCGATTTGTGATATCGCATCAGCTAAAAGGGAAGGGGCATATATATGTGGCATATAGTATTGCGATACGCTGATCTGCGAAATGGCATCGGCGGAGAATCCATGAGGTAGGAAAAAAACGACCAACATTAGCCTTGAGACCTCCGACTGCGCTATCGCGTCGGAGGAGGTCCAAAGGGATCTGAAGAATGTTAAGGCAGTCGGCAAAGGTTATTGCGATCGGAGGAAGGGTATATATGCTTTTGAAGAGTATTTGAGGCCTCGGTAGGGGACCGATAACCTAAAATATAGGAATTTCATGCTTTGGAAGGAGTCCATTGCATTGGAAGATGGTTTTAAAGGGGCAAAATGAGGGTTCTTGCTATGTTTCAGGCAAACTTAGCAATTCCCAAGTGTACTTATGGTTATTTTTCAACCAAGGGGAGGGGATACGTATGTAGGGGAGTTATTTAACATAGTTTTAATAGGGGAAGGGGAACTAGATAGGGAGTTACATAGTAGAATTAGTGGTTAATATGACAAATGATAGGAAAGCGCTAAGTATGAGATCTTAGGCTATTAAGGAGGAATGAGACTCCTGGAGGAAGTACGAACATTCCTTTAGTAAAGAAGATCTTTACCACGGCAACTGATATGGAGAATGATGATACTGAGAGATGTCAAGCATATCTTGACCTCTTTTGGGGAAGTTAGTGAGTGATTTGGGGAAGAGGAGAAAAGGGGAAGTTAGACATGCCTCGCTTGAGTTGCTTTGAATGGAATTTTGCCTTGCAATTGTGATTTGAATAAATATAACACTTTGAAAACACAAAACTGATCATAATCTTTGATTCTGCAACCACAAAACTACCTACCTGGTCTACTTACTTAGCATTTTTTCTTCTTTTGGTTTGGGTGCACTTGAACTAGCAAACCCAACTTTTCAACTTTTTTCTTTTCACTACTCTCCTATCTACATCTGCACTTATTTCTGCCAGGGGCTCAAATTAGGCTATTGAGCACCCTTGCTTCTCTACCTATCTAAGAATCTGCAAGATTGAGTTGTTTGGACAGATGGTGTTTCTTTATATTCTAAAATAGGAAATTGAAACTTAGGGAGACCAAGATTAAACTGTTTGGACCTCCCTTTAACTGAAAAATTCTTCAAAAATGGAATAGTACATCAAAATTGGAACACAACAGTGGCACTTGAACTGGCACATTCTCATGGCATCCTTCCTTGGCTTTTTTTAGCAAATATGGAGCATTGCAGTATGATAGTACGACATATTTGGCATGTAAAAATGTCGATCATGAAAGATGAATAACCTACTGCAGCAGGAGGCTAACTGGTGGAAACTCAGAGAATCTTCTAGAAACTGCTCATATGACACTTGCCTCTCTGAATCTCCAAATGGAAGGAAGAACTATCAGTGAAATGACACTAATCAAAACCCTATAAGTTGACTCACCCCCTGCAAATATCTATATATGGATCCCTCATCCCAGAGATCCAGAGGCTGGAATTTTGTATTTTGAAGTGTTGTTGGTTTCTCTGTGAAGCATTGTATTGTTGGGTGATCTAGCTTTTCATGAGGTGAAAAGGGCTTTCATGGTGGGAGGATGGCGTTGGATCAGACAGCTGGATTGTAATCCTCTCTTCTACTACTTCTATCAATAAATTTATCTGAGTTTTCCTCCGTATACTTGTATGTTACTGAATCTTATATTTGTGTATGCATTTCTATGGTTAATGTACATCTAATTCTACATTGTTTATGGTTATACATCTCTATGCTTTGATGGTATTTTGCTGCTTTGCCTCTACAGGTGTTCTTTGAAACGAGACAAGTGAGAAAGGAGTGGCGAATCTCTATCAAAGGAGAGAGGAAACAAGCAAGGAGCCAAGCAAAATACTAAGGTTGGTTCTCTCTGCTTCTGTCTCATCTATCCCCCATAAAGGAAAACACAAGTTACTTTGAATTGTTTGTTTCTAAGATAGCTACCCGTCTTAGTGGGACTAGCAAATCTAAATAGACACTAGTTTTTTCGCAAAAAGACGGAGGGGCTTATATTTTTCATCTTAGTGTCCCAACTGGTTTCCTTGATGGGGAAGGCGCCCTCAACTCTCTCTCTCTATTCCCTCTGTCATTTCTGTTTTTAGCCATTGGTTTAGTAGGAATGGATTCTTCTTCTTCTTCTTCCCCTATAGCTTCTTCAAATATTTCAGGTTGCTCACCTAAGGGTTCCTCTAGTTCACAACCACCGAAGAAGAGGGAAGGTTGGCTATTTGACGTAGTGGGGGTATTTGGTAAAACTTTCCATAAGTTGTCCCTATTCCTATGAGGCATGAAAGGAAATATTTTTGGTTTGGTTTTGTATTTTTTTTTAAACTTGGAAAGTACTTGCAGAATTGAAATTGTTGATTGAATGAAAATTACTGACAAAATGAAAAAGCTACTTGCTGAATTGAAATCTTGCTTGTGAAATGGAAAGAAAAGTAGAAAATGAAAAATGGAAGAAAGGAAACAACTACATTACTTTTGCATAAATAAACTAATGGAAGAATATTGAAGACAAGAACTAAAAGAAAATAAAGCAGTAATCACATTCTACTGTGACCCCTCCCTGGCAACGGTGTCAAAATGTGATGAGCGCGAGTATTGCAACAACGATGTTGCAACTCCTGGGCTACCAACTTTAATTATCAACCCGAGTTTCATACAAACTTGGAGGTGACAATGATGTATGCACAAGTAAAAGTGATGGTTCTTGCTATTTTCACTGTTCAGCAGGCGAGAGACCATTGGGGTTCTGAGCCGGACTTCTATGGAGTCAGAATAAGCTTGGTTTTTTTATGGAAGAAAGGTAAATCTACTCTGAGAGAGTTACTCTACTGCAATAATCGAGAAGGTCAACATGTAATGTAAAATTACACCATTCCCTAATTAACCATTTAAGAAGCTATGCTACGGAGAAATGCTAAATCAACATGAAACAAATGCTACTATCTAAGTTGTAGGAGTAAGAAGCATGAAACAAGACTAATGTGCAAGTAAAGAGACTGAACTAAATCTGTTTTTTCTTTTTGTCTATTTATGAAAAATCAAGTATGCAACTACTTGCTTTTGTGGATGTGGCAGGTGAATTAAGGATGTTTGATGATGGCTGGAAGGGCTATGAGATGGTTGGATGGTGTGGAGGAATCCTGGGAATCTTTTGGTGACTTCTTAGATGGTTTCCATCAATTTGGCCTCAAAACAATCCATTTCAGGAAAACCTACAGGATGTACTAGAAACCTGCATGATGATCCTGTAGGAATTACAGGAAACCTACCGAATACAGCCGAGAGAAAAATGTGAGGTGTTGGAGGTGATGGGAGGCTTAAGAAATGTGTGTGATGGATGGAATGGAGTGGAATAAGGTCTAGGATCACTCAGGAGTCAATATCCAAGATATTATATTGTTGGATTCTCTCAATGTACTTGGAAGAATTTCTATAAAAAATGATGAAAAACTAGTGAAGGTGATGGTGAAAACAAGAGATGGATAAGGTGGATGGAGTGGAAGGTGGTTACTAGCTATCAAATCTTAGTCTCCTCCTGAAGCACTTGCTCTGCATAAAATGTGCGTGTCTTCTAAAAAGTTATGCAACAAGATACTTTTTCATAAACTAGAAAAGTATAATTAATGAATCAACTACCTATACTATGCATTAAGAAGGTCGTTGAAAGGAATGAAACCATGGATGAGATCTACTAAAGAAATGGAGATGAAAAATATGACAATAGAAATCTACCTTGCAAAACTAACCAAATACTAAGTTAAAGACAACAAACTCCAAAGCTCATAAAAGAACTAGAAATATGTGTTTTAGGGGCTGCTTAAGGGTTCCTTCTTCAAGTCATGATCCCAGAGGTAGGAATTGAGGCCGAGACACTTGCCGAAAAAATTGTGGTGATAATGTCTCTCCCTGCTAACATGCTACTTGAAGTAAGGCATAAATGGAAGCAAACTAATAAACAACCAATCTAATCTACACTACTTGTAATGGAAATGCATCTAAAGAGCAAATTAACAGTGAAGCTATGATTCTAAACTAAACATACATGTACAATAAAGAGGAGGATTGGCTGCTAGGGTTGGTCCCTATCCCAAGAGCTTCAACCCTCTCAGTTAAATCAGTGCTGGCTAAAAAAAAACTCATTCTTATTACCAAAACAATAAGTCACATCAATAGAACTTTCACAAGTATTGCAACTAAAAAATAGCTTAGAGTTTTAGAATAAAAATCCAAATCCTACTCAGGTCCTAGGCCTCTCTACTTATACAACTAAATTCCCCAATGACTTCCTTAAAATTATGGAGGCTCCGCTCCCAAATTCAAGATAAACTGGTCCTTTGCCTCTCACTTGCTCGACTGCCTTCTAATCCTCACGATCTGGTTATTTGCACTCTGAGCTAATTTGATGAATGGAGGAATATTCAAATGGAGGAGTAGTAAATGAGGAGGATTTACCTCCTACAATCCCTCTCCCTTGTCCCATTCAATTTTTGACCTTAGTCTTTGCCAAAATTCCTCAATATTATCCTTTAATCCTACATTCAATGCATATTAGTCCACTAAGAATAATATCCAACTCTACCT
Organism: Pinus taeda; assembly: GCA_000404065.3. Taxonomy (NCBI): domain Eukaryota; kingdom Viridiplantae; phylum Streptophyta; class Pinopsida; order Pinales; family Pinaceae; genus Pinus; species Pinus taeda. The sequence goes on along the minus strand of APFE030903971.1, from coordinate 11,753 downwards.
CACCACATAAACAAAATATAATAAAAAACATGTCATAAGTTATGATAAAAGGTTGTTTGAATAAGCTAGGAGGTGAATTAAGGCCCATATAATTACCCAATGATGAGGCTCATCAGTAAGCTTCACAGGGTACCCACATGTTACAACATCTTTTGTGTTTAGAAATTAATGAGTTAGTATTCTAATGTGGGTGATTTTGAAAGAATGATGAAAATTTCATTAACTATATATCACCAATTAAAGCTTATAGGTTCCATTCTCACTCACAATTGAGGAGAATCACATAAAAAGTTAGCTTGAACAATCATTTCTTCACCTCACTATTTATTTTATATTACAATTTCAAAAATTCCTCTTTTGTGGCACCTAATAAGTCTCTCTTGAATTTATACCTTTATACCTAAACATAAGGTGCCTTTCATTTATGTGAATTTTATAAAATAGGTGGGTTGACCTCAAGGAAGTATACACTCTATCATATAATTCATTATTTCCTTTACCCCCATGAGAATTCTCATTGAGCCCTCTAGAGATCTCTATGGTTAGCTTTCCATCCCATATCTATCTCAAATTATATAGATATATGTCCCTTTTACATTTTTACAAGGGAATTATCCCTCTGTCATAATTTTTAGCTAGGTTCTTCCATTTAGCAAGTTGAGCTTTAGATAAACATAACTATGAGAACTTGTTTGGGTTTAGGCTTAGTGAATAAGAAAGTTAATCTCTTCTATTTTCATTTTTTCATCGACATTTATAACCTTCTCTATGGGGGGTGTTATGTACCCCTAATTATCTTCTAAATATTCAAGAGCTTGAGCTACGAGTTCTATGTGTTCTAAGATATTTTCTAGCCCATGTGTCTCGTTTAACAATTTTAGTTTGCTATCAATTTGTGTGCCTCATGGGTCTTCATAAGCATTTCAACATGCATAATCTATTCTACATGTGTTGTAGAGAATATATACTTTTTTATTAGGATCTTTTCTTTCCTTAACTCTTAATGGTTCTTATGTTGTAGAGAAATCTTTTTCTTTTTCCTCACCCATTGCTAGTTATTACGCTGCATTAGGAGCCTCATCTCTCTCATTTATTTATATTGGTTCTTTTGTTTCCATATATTATATTTTGTTTCTTTTGTTGGTTATTTATCTCTATTAGAAGTCTTGTATGCTTACTTTCATTCTTTTTCTTCTTGTGTGGGAGCACAAGTCTCTTCTATGTCCATCTATTCTATTGGTTCTTGTGTTGAAGAACAAGTGGATTCTCTTCTCTATTGGTTTATGTGTTGTTGCACTTTTATTTTATTTCACTTATACATGAATTGAATATTATGTTTACACATAAGGCATTTCTTTATCTCGACTCTTTTGTTGGTCTTTGCCTTATAGTAGAAGTTGCTTCTTTTTTTATCTTAGTTTTTGTGTTAAAACATGGGCATTTTTGTAGCCCTTACTTGGTTCTTTCATCCTCATAGATGCATGTGACCTTGTTCTCTTTTGGACTTACACATTTTCCATGGGAGGAGTCCTCTTTGATATGGACCTATTGTGTTGTACAACGACCCCGATTTATGGTGAAAATCCTTTAGATAATAAATGGGGACCCTTTTAGAAAATAAATTCGTTTAAATTCACTAAAATCCAAATAAAAAAAATCATTTATCCAACTTCAATGTGAAATCTCATTTGACATTTCACAAAGACTCGTGCACAACACTTAAATCTACTATATAAACATCTTTGATCTACGATATTTGAGTAATCCATGAATATTCTTTTTGGTTCAAATTGTGTGAGACTTTTCACATCGCAAAAAGACAACATAACATGTTAAACCTTCCTCTACATATTGTGATATGACGACAGACTTGACAAATGAAAAAAGAAACACAACATGTTAACACTTATTTTACATATTGCAATATGACAACATACTTGACAAACGAAATAACTATAAGATTAAAACATTTTCACATTTGTGAGATCGCAATCTTGCAAATCTCAAAATCCCAAAAGTGGCAATGAAACTATTTTTGTGACATTGTAAATTGCCATTGTGTGAGAGAATCCGGTGTCGTTATATTTCCATTTCTCATCCTTCTCACTATCACTCTCATCTTATTTTTGGTGACATGAATATAAGAGAGTCTCAATTACTTATGCTTAATGGTCAATATGAATAAGGGAAAGGTTACATGGTCCCCAGGTGAAGATGTACTGGAATCATCACCTCTATTTTCTGATACAACTTGTTCACAAGAGTGCGGCGCCGACTCCTCGGAGAATATTTATAATATATTGGAGAAGGGAAGATAGAAGGAAGCGATGATAGATGATATTGAATCCTTAGACGCTTCTCGTTCTGAGGTCACAAGCTCTGTTTTCCATAAGGTAGCAGCGAGACCAAAAATATTACCCTACACTAATATGGTGAAATGGGTTATTGAAAATGTGAACATTGAAGACAAAAAATTTGTAACCTCAAGACAAGTGGTCATCAACTCTTTTAAACCAGAGGATTTTAGGAGGATGTATCATTTACCACAGCCACACAAGGTTTATGATAAAGAATTATTTGAGAAATTTGTTGCTTAAAATGAAGAACCCTCCGAAGTTATAAAGCAATGGAAGTCAAATCGTAGCAAGAACAAGATGGTTAGAACTAGTATATATACGGTAGCCTCCCTTGCCACTCCTTATTTATACATTTCCACAATTCTATGTAGATTATTTGGATATGCAGATGCTACCAATTTTTCAGTTTAATGAGTGCCTCTCATTGATGCTACTTATAATTCTATAACAATGGATTGGGCCACAATATTGTCAAATAATTTAGCCCACCACATCATAGAATATAGGAAGAACCATTCTGTCACTACAAGAACCGTTCCCTCTATTTTTTATGTGTGCCTACATCAGGCACACTTTGTGTTTAATCTTTCCTTTTCCCATTATGGGATGGAAGTGGGTGCCTCACAATCCCACACCAATTCATGTATATCATAAAGCCCTTTGGAATTCTTGTTTCAATTAATGTTTCTGTTAGAATTGTGACGGGGTTATGCTCCCTATTCATCAGGTCGCCTTTGACAAGAAAGCCCCAAGGTTATGTGAAGAAGCCAAGGTCGATATTCAAGTTGTTGCGAAATGGTTTGGAGAGGAATTATTCACATATATTAGAGTTTTGGAAGCATTGCTCCACCACATGGTATTCATGTGAGCATAGACTATTTAAAGGGGAAATTCTATCAGCTTAGAACCATCTTAATTTCGGGTCTACCAAGTGTTGGGAGAGATAAACAGATTTCATCCCTCTAAGAGTGGTAGAGGTTGAGTTAATATGGATATAGGTTGGTTTTCATGATAATGAAGATATTAAATAGACTTAGGAAATTATATTGGAAAAAATATCTTAAGGTGAATGGTTAAAGCTACATTTAGTCACTTCACAAAATTTAGTAAAAAATATCGATATCTCAATTAATATTGGTTTTTCTGATTTAACAAAAAAAAATAATTCAAAACAATGAAATCTTAACTCTTTCCACATCACCCTCACAGAAGAGAGATAGTCGTTTCCCATATTTCCCACCATTTTTCAAACATTCTCAATATGATATCTTCATGAAAAAGTTAAGGTGCTCATCTTGGATTAGTTGTTTGAAAAATACGCTGGTTTGTACGACCTTTCATCTTCTCTACTATTTTTAGTTTATCGTAATGATTTGTAGGGGTTGGGTCACTGCACCATATTTTCCTAAAAGGCAGAGATTGTACACCAAAAAGGAAATTAATCTAGATGTTACAACGTTGTTAAAAATGGTATGAAGGTAGTGAATTATGTTAATAAGAAATTTAGATTGGGAGAGACGTAATTAAATTTTATTATTTAATTGAAGACTTCCAATTAGAATAATAATAAATCTACATTTATATATTTATATATTGATTGGAACACTTCTGACAATGGTCACTTCTTTCCATTAGATCCCCTTAAGGCCTTTGGGATACCTACTACTTCATTATATTATATAGTTGGGGCTTGCTACTTGTTGGCGTGCTGGGGTAAACAAACTTCATGTGCTTTTTTAATCTTGCAATTGGAGTCTATGGAATAAGAAAGAAATTTGATAGGCAAAAGTGGTAGCTTGACAAAAGTGGTAGATAAAACATTAATCTCTCGTACCATGACAAACATGGCCACTAAAACCTGCAACATTGTTTGTAGGAAGTGAAAATTATGTTTCTTTTTCCTAAATATGTATGTTAGTATATTACAGTTTAATGAATATGTTTTATTATTATCATATATGGTTCATACTTTAACAAAACATTCACCAAGACTTCACAATGTTTTATTATTCAATGAAAGATTTTCCAAGATCTTACAAGATTTTATAATTTAGTGAAAGATTTGTCGTGACTTTACAAGATAATATAATATGGTGAGAGATTCGCCAAATATATATATATATATATATATATATATATGTATGTATGTATGTATGTATGTATGTATGTTATTAGTGATAAAATCACCTCCCATTTTTCCTATGTATCATGGGGATTCGCCCATTTATTATACATATATATTTAGGGTGGTTCTTAAAATTTTCCCTACCCCCATTTATCGTGAAAATCCTTTAGATAATAAATGGGAACCCTTTATAGAATAACTTGATTTAAATTCATTAAAATCCAAATAAAAAAATTCATTTACCTCGCTACAAAGAGAAATCGCATTTCGCATTTCGTAAAGACTCGTGTGCAACACTTAATGCTACTATATGAACATCTTCGATCTACAATATGCGAATAATCGAGAATAATCCTTTTCGGTCAAATCCTATTATACTTTTCACATCGCATAAAAGCAAAAGAACATGCTAAATGCTCCTTTACTTATTGAGATATGATGATGGACCTGACAAATGAAATAACTATAATATTAAACATTTTCACATCCGTCAGATCGCAATCTTGCAAATCGCAAAATCGCAAAACTCGCAATCAAACTATTTGTGTGACATGTAAATTTTTAATTTGTGAGAGAATCTAGGACCACCAACATGACACATCATTAAATCGTAAAATCAAATTTCACATTCTAAGGATGGTACATTAACAAGCTTTTAATGATTTCTATGAAAAGATCATTTGTGATAGACTACATTAATGAGAGTTAATCCGAACCTTACACAGTTATCATTTCAATATTATGGATATTTATGACTCTGCAGCTCAAAAAATTCAATGTCTTCTCACCATTACGGGTGTATTTCAGTTTTCTGATTTCATTAATTTGAAAAATGTTTTCATATCTCCATGCCATTATATTTCCATTTTTCATGCTTCTCACTATCACTCTCATCTTCTTTGCGATGAAACGGCTATAATAGAGACTCAATTACTTTTCTTAATGGTAAAGATGAATAAGGGCAAGGTTACCCAGTCCCTAGCTGAAGATGTACTAGAATCATCACCTCTATTTTTTGATACAACATCATCACCAAAGTGCGGCACCAGCTCTTGGGAGAATTTTCATAATATATTCGAGAAGGGAATACAAAAGGAAGCGATGATAGATGATATTGAATCCTCAGATGCTTATTATTTTGAGGTCGCAAGGTTTGCTTTGCATAAGGTAGCAACTGGACCAAAAATATTGCCCTACACTGATATGCTGAAATGGGTTATTGAAAATGTGAACATTAAAGATAGAGAATTTGTAACCTTAAGACAAGTGGTCATCAACTCTTTTAAACCAGAGGATATCAGGAGGGTGTATCACTTACCACAACCACACAAGGTTTATGACAAAGCATTTGTTGAGAAATTTTCCGCCAAAAATGAACAACCATCCGAAGTTATAAAGAAATGGAATTCAAATCCTAGCAAGCACAAGATGGATAGTACCAGTATGTATATGGTAGCCATTCTTGCCACTTCTTATTTGTACATTTCCACAATGCCATGTACATTATTTGGATATGCAGATTGATCAGGGGCTCATGTCCCAAGTGTCGAAAAATGCTCAAAATTGAAAGTGCTCAAAATTGGCTTGAACGTGAATGACCAGATAGAGCTCGTCCTCCCGATTCCGGTGCCACAAATGGTTCAAAAAATGGTCACCGTATGTGAAAGTTATGGCAAAAACAAAATCGCCCAATGACCCTTAATTTTTGAATTTTCAAAAAAAATAAAAAAAAAATATTCCGTAGAATATTCTTTAGAATATTCCTGGGAATATTCCTTCTATTCAGCCAATCAGAAGTTTCCACGTGGCAAGCCCGAGGCCGCCTCGTGGCCCAGGGTGAGATGAGCAAAGGCACATACGTTTTCAAAATTTTTGGTGGTAATTCGTGGTTTGAACACACGACCTATACTAAATGAAGCCCAAGCTTTACCAATGCACCACGAACATATGTTCTATTTAATAGGAAGAGTTAGAATTTTTTTTGCATAGGCGGGAAATTTGGGGAGCCAACCCCTAAGGGCCAGCCCTCCCATTCATATGACTGTGTTCCTGAAAACGTGGGCCAAACCAAACGACCAGCATGAAATCTGATGCTAACTGCAACGTGGTCACATGCAACAATTCAGCTAGTGGTTAAGGCATGATTGGCGGGGCTTTTGGCGGTGGCGCCAAATTTGGCGGGCGTCTAGATTTGGCAGAGCTCCACTAAATTTAGCTGGAGTCCTTTTAGTGGAAACTTTCAGTTTTCATTAAATGGCCACAACTTTGGCTAGGAAAGGTGGTTTTGAACAAATTTGTTTTTGATTTTGGGTATTTTGTATGTGCTGAAGCCATTGGCATAGGTCATTTAGCCATCAGAGGTCATTTGCATAGTTTTTGGAGCCGTGAAATTTCTAGGAGCCCCCAGGGCCCAGTATTGAGAGAACTGTTTCAGGTTGCAAGTATCCATTGCAGGTGAACCAGTAGTTAATTCTAAAGGATTCATGTGTTCTAAATCCGATTTTACAGTCTATTTCACCTGTAGAGACTTATATTCAGTTGTAATTTCATTTTGATCATTTAATCAAAACGAGGGCTGACCCATTTGGGAGCCTTGGACCCAGCAAACGTAGCCGAGGAGGGGTGAACGACTTCATCAACTTCTTTTGCATCTGTGGTTGATTTATTTTGCAGAACAAATTCATTTTAATGTGTTAAACAATAAAACGAAATATTTCTGCTATGCTTGAATGGATCATGAATAGCTGAAAACTTCATTTCTTTCTTTACTGTAAGACATGGGAATGTTTTAAACATGTTTAATACTGAATTGAATACCTTGCAAACCTTTTTCAAGTAGTTTCAAATTCAAATCAAGTTGGTATCAGAGCTATGTTGTTGTTTCTTTGTATCAGAAGCAGTCAAATAAGCTATAGACAGAGCCTGAAACGGGCCAGGAAGCCTTCGAAATGCTCTTGTTATATAATTTCAAAGTAGATAAATGCTCTTTCAGTCAATCTCTGGTGTAGTTGTCTTTTGATTGTATTTGTGCAAAGATCTTCTAACTGTCTTGCAAGTATTGATGCTTACCATATTGAAACTTAAAAGAGGGGAAGGACAGTTGACTAGAGAACGATAGAATCCTCAGTCAAGGAGGAAGGCCAGAGAGCCATCACCTTCACCTTGAATTTCACCCTCAAGAGTCTCAGCAGAAGCTTTAAGAATGTCTACACAGGAAGGAGAAATTCATGCAGACATGGATCCAAGAGAAGAAGAAAGAGTATTCAGAAAGGCTTTCTTGGACCTCACTGAAATGGTGAGGATATTGTACCAAGAAAGAAATGATAAATTGGCGGGATAAGGGTCCAAACATCCACTTGAAGGAGAGGGTTCTTCAAGAAGTAAGAAGGATCATGATCATTCCAAGAAAGGACATGGAGGTAATGGTGATCCACCACCCCCATTGTCACCTCCTTCCTCTTCATCCTCGTCTTCTTCTTTTGTGCATAAACATAGATCCTCTAGAAAAAGTCCTTTTTTGAAGCTTGATGTAAAATTCGAATTGCCTATTTTTAATGGTGAAGTGAATGCTGAAAATCTTGACAACTAGATTAGGCAGTTGGAGGTTTACTTGAGGATCCAGAACATGCATGATGATGCCACAAAGATTCAGTTGGCTTCTTTGAGAATGGATGGAGCAACATTAGTCTGGTTGGAGGCCAAGACCAAAGAGGAGATCAAGAAATTTGGTAAGGTTACCTTAACATGGACTGACTTTCTGTTAGCCATTAGAAAACCATTTTATCCTCTTGCTCACATGCAGAAAGCCATTATGAACTGGCAAAATTTCAAACAACTTAAGGGTCAGAATGTCGAAGACTACACCCAAGAATTCAGGAGAAGAGCTCTCTTGTTAGGGGTAGACTTACAGACCGAGGACACCTTGCTGAAGTATATTGGTGGCTTGCATAGCTACCTTAGACACACCATCTTGTTGTTTAACCCTACTAGTTTGGATGAGGTTTGTGTCCAAGCTACCCATTTAGAGGCAAGGGGAAAAAACACATTTGAAGAGGGTAGAAACAAGCCCACTAAGGGGAAAAACAAAGAGAAAACCTCCAAGGGAAAGGGCAAAAAGAATGCATCTGTCAAATAGGAGAGTGAGAAAGTGATTTGTAAACACTGTTCTAAACCAAGCCATGAGGAGAAAAACTGTTGGAAATTACATCCTGAAAAAAGACCTCAATTTAACAAATCCAAAGGGAAATAGAAAACTGTTGCTACTACATCTACACCACAAGATTTAGGGGATGATTCAGGTGATGAAACCAAAATTACAGCCATGGGTTTGAAAAACTTGAAGGGAAAAGAAATGGAAA
>APFE030903968.1:0-17781 GCA_000404065.3 Pinus taeda | reverse complement strand
GTCCTCTACTCTAGAGTATGAAAAGAAAAAATAAACATAAATGCTCGCTTGAGATGGAAGATTAATTTCATCGAATCATTGATCAGTCCTCTACTCTGAAGTATGAAAAGCAATTAATTATAGCATAGTAGCATGGCAAATAAAATTGTAAACAACCATTGTGTAGACCTCCAAAAATAACCATAAATGCTAGCTCGAGATGGAAGATTACGTTCATCCAGTCATTAATCAATCCTCTACTCTAGAGTATGAAAAGAAGTTAATTATAACATAGTAGCAAAACATTCGATTTGAAATATTAACAGATATTTTATATAATGGTCGGGAGGCAATTCTACGAGATTTCAACAAATTCTATCTCTAATGTTAAGTTATACTACGAGATTTCAACGGAATCTATCTCTAATGTTAAGTTATAGTAATATAAATAGAAACCATGTTGCCAGATATTGATCCACGGTGGATTAGAATAATGTATTAACTACATCTTATTACAGTTGCAAATTGAAAGCAATTAATCCTAAAAACAGGAGCAATCAATGAATCAGTTGATGCCATGAGCAAAGAAAAATAGAGGCATTCTCAGCCTAACTTTCAAATCAATAAGAAACTACCAAATCCACCATTCAAATAAAATTAGAAATAGTATAACGGACCTTTTAAAACAAATTGTTGATGACATGATTACATAAGTTTCAAATAGCACGGTATTACATTTCGGAAAAACTCTCGATAGCTGGAGCATGTCTATATAACCAGATGCAAAGGAGAGAACCATCTTGTACATTAATAACTTAAGATTTTACATAGAGGAGAAGCCCCAAAAGCCCTCTAATGACTAAGTCTAGAGTAGTGTCTCAAAACAAACTATAAGAGCCCTGCTTAATTCATGACCCATTCCGGGATATTAGAAACCATATACACTTCGGGCTCTACTTTCGTATAATTAAACAGTTGTTTTTGTAAACAAGTTGATCTATTAGAGGATAGGTCCAACCTGTAAATAAACCAGGATGCTGTAATTTCTTAAGATTTTAAGGGTCGTGACCTTGCACATAAGGCTATCTGAGAAATCACACCATATTACCTGTCACAAAGGTGAAAAACGATAAGTTCAATTTGTGCTAGAATCCACTTTATATATATGCAAGTAGATTGATGCCCTAGAGGGTTTCTCACCTAATTTGGGAATGTATGCTCGGTGAATGTTGTAAAACATTAGTAATTCCAACCACCAACATTAAATGTAGCATCTAGCTTCTTCTAGAGAATTCGACGGAAGTCTCAAGAGCTAGATAGCTTCCTGAGGAAGCCACCGACTCCAGAAAATTCTTCTCTGTATATAAAAACCCTCTTTGGCAATCAAATGAGAAAGTGTTCTATGCTATGTTTTGTGATTTGGTATCAGAGAAGAGGTGAGATTGATTGCTGAGAGAAGGTTCATGTTTGTGAGCAATCAGACTGAGAGTAAGAGATCACTGCATAAGACATCAGTGTGCTGAGAGGTGTTAAAAAAAAAAGAGGTCTCCACAGAGACCGCTGTGAGGAAGGGCAATCTGGACGAAGGACCATGTCTGAGCTTTTTGTTGCTGTAAAGCTGCAAAACATTGTTGTGTGGAAGGGCGATCTGGACGAAGGACCATGTGTGAGTTTTTTGCTGCTATAAAGTTGTGTAAGAACTCGTTGCTCTGAAGTTGTGCGTAAGTTTTTGCTGGTGCGGAGGAGTGGTTCATAAAACTCGTTGAAGGAAGCTGAACTGCTGAGAACATCTGTTCAAGTTGGGAAAGGCCGCCAATCTGCTGGGTCTGTGAAAGTTCACTGATATCAATGTGCCTATCTCTCCTAATGTTGACTATTCCAAGGTTCATTGATGATAGTATCAATCTAAAGAAAATCCCTGTCATGATTTTCATTGACTAGATTCATCCTTTTAGTTAAGGCGGACACATGAAGTTTATATGCGTGGAATTATAGGAGTTCTTTATGCAGTTTTATCTCTGTAGCTGGTGCTTTTTTCTTGATATGATTCTTCGCGGCATGGTTGACAAGTGGTTATAATCTGGAGGATCCTGTATCATTCCAATTTTGTTGCCTACTCTAATTCTGTAAATGGTTAAATTGTTATTATAGAATTAAATTGATAATAGATGATGTTCATATTTTAAATTAGAAAAAAAAGGAAGAAGGCAGCCATATTATCCAACGATATTGGATAAAATTTTATGATTTATGCTTGAGGGTTTATATTTGTGAAAACTAGTAATTTTTTGGTGATTGGTACAGTGAAAATAAGTAAAATGGATAATGTATTGGAAAAATCTTATTTATCTGACTCTAATAAGTTAGATGGTGAAAATTATGCGAATTGGAAGTTTAAGTTGCAGACTTTGATGGAAGGCAACAATACATGGGCGATTGTGTCTGGAGCTGAAGTTAAGTCAGTGTTCCCTCAAGCCATAGATGTTGCAATTCAAGATTGGGAGCGACGGGAAAACAAAGAAAAGGTGCTTTTGCGGATGACGGTTAAGGAGAACATTATTCCACACATTAGAGAGTGCAAAACATCCAAGGAGACATGGGACACTCTAAAAAATTTGTATGAGACGAAGACTACAAATTGAATATTGTATTTAAAGAGTAAGCTTCTTTCAATTAAGATGGAAGAAAATGAAAGTGTTAGTGATTTTATTTCTACAATTAAAGATCTAAAGGATAAATTAGGTGACATTGGTGAATCAATATCTAGTACAGACTTGGTTACTGTGACATTAATTGGAATGCTTGATTAATATCAAATGTTTATCACTAGTCTTTCAGCTAGAGAGAAGGCTCCTACTTTTGATGAGTTGGTAGGTATACTTATGCAGGAAGAAGAGCGGATAAGAAGCCTCAAACAAAAATTTTCTAATTCAGATTCGACATTGATGGCCAAAGGGAAGCAATCCTTCAAAGGAAAACAGTGGGAGAAAAATAAAGGCAAAAATCCACAGGTAAAATCATTTCAAGGTACACAATTACCAAGGACAAATACCAAATAAAATAGAGATGATGTGTGTTATTACTGTGGAAAACTTGGTCATTTTGCTAAGAATTGCATGAAAAGAAGGTTTGATCAATTTAAACAAAGAAGGCATTCAGGAAATTATGTTGATAGAGATGAAGCAATTAGTCATGACTTTAGCAATCTCAAATTTCTTGTGTCCAATGTTGCTTTATCAGTAGAAACTAATGATGATAATGCCTAGTTTATAGATTTTGGTGCATATGTCATGCAAAAGAGATTGGTTTGATACTTACATGAGATTAATAATGGTAGACACATCTATTTAGGAGATAATAGATCACATGATAATAGTGATATAAGTGTTATGATGCCTAATGGACAAGAGAAACAAATTCAAAATGTGGTGTGTGTTCCAGGATTAAAGAAGAACTTAATTTCAGTCTCTACTATCATAGATCAACATTTAAAAGTTGAATTTGTGAAATCACATTGTTTGGTAAAGGATGTGCAGGACAACTACAAGGTTGTTGCAAAAGGAATGAGAGTTGGAGGCTTATACAAGTTGGATGTAATGAAGAATTGAAATCAAGCTTTGGCATCAATAGGCATATCAACTATAGAGCTTTGGCATCAAAGGTATGGACACTTAAATCATAATGACCTAATGGTACTACAAAATAAATTGATGGTAGAAGGTCTTCCAATTATTAAGGGTGAACACTTTGAATGTGAAGGTTGTGCACTAGGAAAACAACATAGGGAAGAATTTCCTGTGCATGAAAATAGAAGAAAACGTGAAATACTTGAACTAGTTCATACTAATGTATGCGGTCCAATGCAAACTAAGTCACTTGGTCGAGCATATTACTTTCTTATGTTTATTGATGATAGCACTAGATACACCTGGGTGTACTTTATAAGAAACAAAAGTGACGTGTATGAATACTTTAAAGAATTCAAGAGTATGGTTGAAAAGCAAACAAGAAAGAGCATTAAAATTCTTCGATCAGATAAAGGTGGTGAGTACACTTCAGGATCATTTATCAAATATTGCAAACAAAATGGAATTATGAAACAATTTACAGTACCACATACGCCTCAACAAAATGGAGTAGATAAGAGAAAGAATAGAACATTAGTTGAATGTGCTCATAGTATGTTAAAAAATAAAGGACTTTTTAATAGTTTTTGGGCTGAAGCCATTAATACAATTGTATATCTTAAAAATAGAAGCCCTACGAAGTATGTTGAGCAAAAAACACCATTTGAAGAATTTTATGGTTTTAAACCTAAAGTTAGTCATTTAAGAATATTTGGATGCAAGGCCTTCGCTCATATTCCTAAAGAGTATAGGAGAAAGTTAGATGCCAAAGCCATCAAATGTATTTTTATTGGATATTGCACTAGTCAAGAAGCATATAAAATGTACGATCCAAGTACTCACAAGGTCTTTGCAAGTAGATATGTTATATTTCATGAGCATGTAGATAAACAAATAAAATAAGATGAACATAATATGTGGCAGTCTCCTTATAAAAGCTTTAAGTAAGAAGAAGAAGTTGTGGAATCAACTCAAGAACAAGAATGCATGGACATTCCAAAAGACACATCAAGGAATCAAAGTCCACAAAGAAGTGATGAAGGCACTCCACAAAGAAGAAAAGGAGAAGGTACTCCACAAAGTAATGAACCTCTAAGAAGGTCAACACAATAGATTCAAACCCCCATCAAGTATAAAGATTATGCTTTAATGTCTCAAGTAATGACTTTTTTTGAGCCCTTAAATTATGAACAAGCAAAAAAGCATAAAGAATGGATGGAAGCTATGAAATAAGAATATGAATCTATAATGAAAAATGAAATTTGGGAATTAACAAAATTATCTGAAGATAAAGTCCCTATAGGATCAAAATGGTTGTACAAGACAAAATTTAATGCAGATGGTAGCATAGACAAGTATAAGGCAAGATTGGTTGCAAAAGGTTATTCACAAAAAGAAGGTATATATTGTGAATATAACTTTGCTCCAGTTGCAAAAATGAATACAATCAAAATAATGATAGCATTAGCAACTAAATATGATTGGAAGTCACATCAATTAGATGTAAAGTCAGCTTTTCTAAATGGTGACTTAAAAGAAGAAATTTATCTTGTTCAACCAGACGGATTTGTATAGAAGGGTCAAGAACATCTTTTATGCAAGTTAAAAAAGGCCTTATATGGACTAAAACAGGCCCCGAGATATTGGTATGAGAAAACCGACAAATTCTTCTTTTAGCAAAGATTTAAAAAAAAAGTAAAAATGATCCTAATTTGTATGTCAAGATAGATAGAAATGGGGATATAGTATTACTCTCTATATATGTTGATGATTTAATAATAGCAGGGAGTGCTGATAAATTGATTACAGATATAAAAATGAAGTTATCACAAGAATTTGAGATCAAGGATCTTGGTGAGATGCACTATTGTCTAGGTCTTGAAGTATGGAGAGATGATGGAAGAACCTTAATCACACAAAGAAAATATACAAATGAAGTACTAAAAAGATTTCATATGAATGGATGTAAAGCAGTGAGTACTCCATTGGAACAAAATATCAAATTAAGAAGTGATGATGGAACAAAAGAGGTGAATGGAACATTGTATTGACAATTAGTGGGAAGTCTGAATTATCTCACTACCACTAGACCAGACATCGCTTATGCAGTAAGCATACTTAGTCAATTCATTGCTAAGCCTCATGAAAGCCATTGGATAGCTGCAAAAAGGATCCTTCAATATTTAAAAGAAACTATCAATTTTGGTATTGAATATACTTAAATGCTTGTAATGTTAAATTGACAGGTCATTCTGATTCTGACTGGGCTAGAAATCCAAATGATAGGAAATCCACCACTGGATACGTCTTCAATATAGGATTGGGAGCTATATCATGGAGCAGTAAGAAACATGCAACAATTTCCTTGTCATCAACTAAAGTAGAATATAAAGCATTATGTAGTGGCACCTGTGAAGCTATATGGCTCAAAAGAATACTTGAAGATGTTGGTGAAGGTCAACAAGAACCTACAATTATTAGATGTGATAATCAAAGCACCATCAAACTGGGGAACAATCCTGTCTGTAATGCAAGGTCAAAACATATAGACACACAATATCATTTTGTAAGATAAAAGGTCCAATACAAAGAAATTTCTCTAATATACTGTCATACAAATGAGAATGTAGCTCACATATTCACTAAGCCTCTTGGGAAGGAAAAATTTGAGTTTTGTAGAAGCAAGTTATGTGTTGTAGAAAATCAAGATTATATTGTAAGTCTAGCTAAGACTTAGACTAGTAGACATGACAATTAAGAGTATGTTTACAGTGTCTTATATATTGCGCTATAGTATATTTGTCAAATGGTTGGAATTAAGGGGGAGTGTTGGAAAACATTAGTAATTCCAACCACCAACATTAAATGCAGCATTTAACTTCTTCTGAAGAATTCAGCGGAAGTCTCAAGAGCTAGATAGCTTCTTGAAGAATCCACCGACTCCAAAAACTTCTCTATATACAAAAACCCTCTTTGGCAATCCAATGAGCAAGTGTTCTGTGTTTTGTATTCTATGCTGCACTTTCTGTTTTCGCCTACCTATAGAACAAAGAATGGTTTCAGTTAAACATTGAAAGACCCAGTGCAAAATCAAAAGGAACCCTTAACTAAATAGAAACTGTAGGTGAAACTTCATAGCCTTGGGGTTACGTTACAAAAGAATTTACCTTTCAAAGATGGTTCCTGAATCATAGTGTTCCCTGCTACCTCTGGATCCCCTTAAGCCATCACTGTGTAGTGGAGGTGGACCATTAGTACTTGTTCAAGGCAGAAACCCCAAGCAGTTGTTGAATCCTCAACATCTAACAAATGAAAATCATGTTTTACAAGTCTGTCAAGCATACATGCTTCTATATTTTCAATCGACTCTACCATCTCAATCTGCAAAAAGCTCAACAGTAGGATGGAGGCCTCTGATAGACCAAGTCGTCATGGAGGAGCAAGAAACCCATAAACGACATCAACAATGAATCCTCTAGAGCTCAGGTGTGAAGAGTTGGTTAGAGGACCAAACCCTAAATTCTCTAGGTAGTTGGATTGGCGGACCAGGATCATGGATGTAAAGCGAAACAGATGGCGCAAGCGAGTGAAAATCTGGTCTCATAATATATCTTCTTACCACGTGTTACCGCGTACAAGAGCCAACTCAATGTAATCTGAGCAAGGTTAACGTGCGCATTAAACCAAAAAAATCCCCTTCCTGATTTCACAAACTGTGTATTTAATATCACATAAATTGCATATAAGTTCCGTCCGGTTCCACAATTTAATCATAAATGCAATTAATATATATCCTTAAGTTATGATTGGCCCATCATTCAAGGCCTGATTTCTGTATATAGGTAAATACTTTTGTTTTTGTTCATGTATTTTGTAAGGTTTAATTTAGTTGTTACAGTAACCAATTCAAAATTGCATATCTAAGTCACCTAATCAATGTGCTATTCTTATATATTCTTATTTTTTGAAATATAGTTGATGAAAAAAAATAATTTTATTGTTTTATGGAAAATTAAAATGTTATATAGTATTATATTTTTTTAATATTTATAACATAATAATTTTTTTTTTAAATATTTTATAACTAAATTTTTTTATTGGTTTTATCAATATAACAAAAAAAATATTGCAACAAGAAGAGTGTTTTATTAATGCACACATTTATCTGATTAACCATATATAAAAAGATTACTGGTCAATTTTAACTATATTATATTATGTTATTAAAGATTTAATATATTATGTTGTATGCCCACATTCTTTCGTTAGAGTCGATATTAATCATTCCAATTAAGAGGCACGGTGATGAAATTGAGAACACTCCTACTCGACATCATTTTAGATCGTGTTGTTATAGATATTGTCAATGTCTTAAAAAATGATTGGTTTTTTATTGTTTATCTCGTGTAATTTATTGTTTTATTTTACGTAATATTCTTTTAATTGATGGGTGAGGGTTTGCCCCTATGAAAACCCAAATGTATGATATTATAATTTGTGGCTATGTAATCTTTTTCGACTAGTTTTGAAATATTTCCATGTATTCCAAAGTTACGTATAGGGGTAGTCTTTTTCTTGTGTTTTTATCTTTACAAGACTTATTATTAATTGTATTTGCAGTGTTGTTACTTATAATTTTTATTAATTGTATTTGCAGTGTTGTTACTTATAATTTTTAACCTAGATTTTTGTAGTTTATCATTTTTTATAAATAGTTGCTTAGGTTAGTTTCTTTTTTTATAGTTTCTTTTTTAAAAAGGTGAGGGTTTCGACTCTAAGACCCCGATTTATATTTCTAAATTTGGTTCAACTATTAATATGTTATTCACAATTAGGCATTTATTACAAAAATATATATATATATTTTTACATATATATTTCTTATACCTTTCTTTTCCTAGTATAGTTTTTCATGTATTATAATGTATTTAGGATTAGGGTATGTATCCCTCCCACTTCATTAAGATTAAATTTTGTGTGTTAGTATTTGAGTACACAGTTATTTCATTTTCCAACTATATTTTTATGTTTTTTTAACATGTTCTATAAGAATAAGTGTTTTTAACCTTATGACCAGTAATCTTCATATATTATGTTTTTAAAGATTTAATATATCCATAGAATATGGTTTTCCTTTTAAAGATTCATTTTACAAATATTTAATTAAAAGAAATATTAAGAGTTTGGAACAAGATTTTCCATTTTTTTTTGTGTTGAATTAACCTTTTTAGTTTGATTTAAGAAATGGTATTGACTTTTGTAACAAGTAAAAATGTTTAAAATTTTACCTAATTTGAAATTTTAATGTGCTAAAAAAAATTGCCCAAAGTAAATTTATAATCCATTCAAGGTTTATGATAAAAGAAATATTAAAACCCTTTCTTTTCTTTATATAGTTATTTTCATTTTACGGTCTACTTTAAATTTTTCTATTTTTATTAATATTTGTTAAACCAATGGACATACTTAAACATCACCTCAATGAACATAGTTAGACATCACCCTCATATTGAAATGTATGATACACCTCTCTTCATAATAATAAAATATTTTTAATATTTATTATTCATATTCAAAATAACTTATATTTATCCTTTCATTATAAATTATCACTAATAAAATATATTTTAAAAATTTAAGTAATGGATTTTATTATTATTATTAATTTTTAATTGATTATATTATATCCTTCATTATATAATGGACTTAATTAAATGATCAATTATTTACATATTAAAATGGACCTTTTAAATTTAAAAAACAAAAAAAATCACAATCTTCACAAATTATATTAATAAATTAAACCAAAACAAATCAGACGCAAAACAGTACTTAAACATTTAACTTTAAGTTATATTATACCTTCAATCAATCTTTAGACGGAATCTCACAATCACCACAAAGTTAACAGATAACTTTAAACATCCCACAATAATAAAATCGCGATACCTCATGTTCGTATCCCTGCGGGTCAACGGTGGCTTCATTTTTTTCTTGGGATCTAACACTTCTTCTTTTGCTTATAAAGCGCCCCACAGATCCTGCCCTTTCTACAAGTTCCCGTTTTGTTTCCATAATTGCCACTGTGCCTTCTGGGCAGTTTGTTTCAACGTCGTACCTTGAAAAGTTTAATCCCGAATTCATCTTTTGATCATCCCTAGTCCCCACATACCGCTGCTCCAAATCCTTTGACAAAATTGCATGCTCTCAGTTTTTTTTTTTCTAAATCGTGTAAAGGAAGCCAAGTGATACAAAAAATTATTCAAAATACGTTGATATTTGCTCATGAATATTGACATATTTTGAGCAGGAGAATTAACATTTCCTTTTACAAATAGGATAGTAATATTTTTTCCAATGGAAGAAATTGCATATATGATTTTATTTGGGATTAGAGCACAGTAAAGACGGTAATATATCTATATCTAAAAAAAACTTTCCGATAACCATTTAAAAGTGTTTTACAATCAGAAAACACATCTCATATGAGAAAAGATTTCACTGTTACAAATTGAAGTTATTGTAAATCAGAAAACAGATCTCATAGGATGAAAAGATTTCATTGTTACAAATTGAAGTTATTATTTCATTATTATAAATTGAAATTAGTATATGCATCATAATGTTAATTGTAAGTTTAGAAATCTTCTGGAAAAAAATATTAAAATCAAAATTCTAAAATATTCTCAAAATCTATTGTTAATATAAATTAAACCCAAAATTACTTACCTGAAAAAACAAACTACTAACTACTACTCACCTGAAGAGATATTTGATGGGCATATGATACGCAGAGAATGGTATCTCCATGTTCATTCTGCAGGAAAAATATATTATAAAAAATTGTATACAGTAGGAACCTATACGATCTTAAGATTAGACAAAATATAACATATACCGTAGAAATATTAAAGATTTAATTAGACTCGAAAGTACCAACAATTTGTGCACTGCTGGAGGATTGATGAAATTTATAAATTCGTCAATATTCATGTCCCGTACGTCAGTAACAGATGCGACGGCAGTAAGAAATAACAGTAAGCAAATAAGACTCCATCGACAATCCAGAGAAGCCATTGCTATGTTGGGAAAAATGAGGCCTGGCACAGCTCTCAAGGTTCAAACATCAGGCTTGGAACAGCTCTCAAGCGTACATAAATTTATCTGGAATTGTTTGAGATTGCACAGCAAAACTGGTACCAAAAACTAAATCTTCACACAGCCTTTAGCCTTGGGACTAAAACATTGCCCTGGTTACAAATAAACCTCTGTTACAAGCCCATGGGGTAAACTTCCGTTACAAATCCATGGGATACAAAGCTTAATATAAGGAAAAAGGAAGCTTTTAAACCAACCATATCAATATTTTTAAATATATTATTATCTGTCATTAGTGGGCTTTCAAGGAATATAAATCTTTGCATGGTCTTTCTAAAACTCAAGTCTAAACTATGAAAACCAACTAACAAATTTGGAAAAACGATTGCATTTAAACCAACATGTGGCCAGGCTTGGACAAACTGTAATTTTCATTCATGGACTGGATTGTCCAGTTATCTACTGTTCAAACCAATATGTGGCCAGGCCAGGCCAAACTGTAATCTTCATTCATGGCCTGGATTGTCCAGTTATCTACTGTTCAAACCAATATGTGGCCAGACCAGGCCAAACTGTAATTTTCATTCATGGCCTGGATTGTCCAGTTATCTACTGTGACGTCCCGTTTTAGTATGTGAATTTAACCTGGGTTTTTCTATGTACGATTGGATTTTATTTGACTTCGAAACGAAGAAAGTGCAGAGTTACGTTCAAACCAGTATGTGGCCAGGCCAGGTCAAACTGTAATTTTCATTCATGGCCTGGATTGTCCAGTTATCTACTGTTCAAACCAATATGTGGCCTGGTCAGGCCAAACTGTAATTTTCATCCATGGCCTGGATTGTCCAGTTATCTACTGTGACGTCCCGTTTTAGTATGTGAATTTAACCCGGGTTTTTCTATGTACGATTGGATTTTATTTGACTTCGAAACGAAGAAAGCGCAGAGTTACGTTCAAATGTGTGGAGAGCACTCATCTGACGCCCGTGTACACATTTTTAGCTTTTTTACCCTGTTAAATACTACTGGTTTCCAAATCTACACGTCCTCTGTGACTGGCCAATAATTTTTGAAAAAGTCATATTGAAGGGAGTACTTCAAATCTACACGTCCTCTGTGACTGGCCAATAATTTTTGAAAAAGTCATATTTAATGGAGTACTTCAAATTGACTGGTTTTATTTTTTATTTTTTTATATATATCATATATATACAGGATTCACTACCACCTCAATAGTTAGAGACTCTATAGCATGAAATGATGGAAAGGTTACATAGTTAAAGCTCGGAGAATGAAGCAATAAATTTCAGCGTTAAGTGTGAATGTTGTAATGACCAAACAGTTATATGAATAATTTTCTAAGTTACCATGTTAGGTAAATGTGAAAACAGGATTATTACTTTATTAATATGGAAATGTCATTTATTTGAAATTATGAATTAAGTGATATTGTAAGTAACTTTGTGAGGAAAAGTTATTTACTTCCTCTTGCTTAATTAAAAGAAACGGTTGCCAGCAAATAGGGGCAACCCTAACCACTTTTCCTTACCATAGAAATGGAAAAGAGGAAAAGGGGCCTGGGCTGTTAAGGAACAGACAGGAAAAAGAAAGAGAAAAGAAAGCAAAAGGAGAGGGTACTATGTCTGGTGAAGACCAAATAGTATCAACATTGTTGTGCATCATACTGCACTGCTGTTAGCATGCATCATCTTGCGGAAGGCAGTGGCCTGCAAGCGAGCTTGGGGGAGAGAATCAAGTCTAAACGACTGATCTCGTGGCTGGGAGGATAACAAGCTCTATAGGAGTTTCTTCAGTTGAAAGGACAGAGAATTAAAGCAAGCACGGTACAGGTAGGTGAAATATGGTTACAATATTAATGTAGTAATCTTTTCTTCTTAGGGAAAGACTGTTGATTACCTGTAAAGTAAGACTCTATTGTTTATCTGTAAGATAGGGCCGTATTATAAAATCTATAGGGGTTGTTGTCTGCGGTAAATGGGAAGATAAAGTAAACTGATAGGAAAATAAAATAAAGATGCACAGGGTAATTTATCTATTTTTCCTTTAACAATTATGACTGCAAGTTTATTCCCCAGTTTAACCGACCAGTAGACGAATACATAGGTCAGAAAAGATAATAACTGGAATCTTATTGAATATGAAACAGAAAGAAGAATTACACTGTACTATCATCACCGCATGAATATAGTTTTAATGCCATGTAATATACTGTTATTCGGTCCAGATATTATATCAGAAACGAATTGAAAAATAATTTAGTATTAAGCAACTAACATTCAATACATAATAAAAAGAATTATTCACCAGGGATGGAACCAAGGGGGTTTGGTTCCCAGAATTTCAACATCCCGGCATTTACCGCAAGGGTATAAGAGATTGGGCATGACATCACTCAGACTCATCTCCGAAGGAGATAACGGAGTGGGCCGAGACATAAAACTATTTGGAATTATCATGACAGGAAATAAACCATCCATACCTATACAAGTACCATGTAAACATACAGAACACACCGAGTTTTGATAGAACTCTGTCCAGAATATCATTGGCAGGAATATATATATATAAAACATAAAGCCGAGGAGCAGAAACAGCATCAATATAGATGTATATGAACAACAGTCGCCAGAAACCCGAGGGTATTCTATGGGACGAACCCCATCTCGATAGGTAACAACGTTATCGTCATCATAGACTATGCACATATGACCATAGGGCCGGTGCGCTCTAAATAAATAACAAGAGAATACTTCTAAAAAATTGAAATAAGAACATGCGGCTAACGCTATCAGGGTAGAGCCCTTGTCAATAATCATATAATAAAACGAACAAATACAGGAGAGCACTGTCAAACTGTGCGAACTCAGAAAATAACATTAATAGACAGATGCAATGTACCAATTAGGGCGATATAGATATATATATAAAACAGTCAAATGATACACAGTATAAACCCTTAAGCTCATGCGAAAATGGGAACTTGACACTCGAGTCATTGTTCAAACTGTGGGTGGTAAAGCCGACTGGCTACCTTCATTACATTTATACAAGTTCAATAACCATGATCCACGGATCTCTCTAGAAGACTCGAGTTGACCCAGATACCAAACCCTAACCTAACTTAAAAAAAAGACTACTCAGAACCAGACATGACAATATTAAACCCTCAGTAACCAGAGATTCCTTGCCGAGGCATCATAACTCGGTCAAGCGTCAATGAATTTCGGTAAGACTCCTGACAGGAAGAAAAGCATCATTCAGACCCAGTTCAGGTTTATTGGAAATCGCAAATTCATGGGTTGGGGGTAACTCACCTGGAACTGTGGAGAACCGGAATCCTGAAACCTCCATCGCCAAACCCTCGCCTTCGGTACCCTGACAAGGTCACAGTGCATATCTGATTAAACATAGCTCAATAAATAAACAAACCATAAGAAAACTATATCTCCGTTGCAAAGAAAGGCATCACAGTTACCTGAGAAGAGCTCAGACATTTTCCTCCAGAATGTTAGCTGTATCGACCTCGACCATGGCAGAATGAAAACCAGAGTAGCTGAAGGTATTGGTTCACCGAATAAAGAACTGAGTAGAGGATGCCATAATACATTCGCAGAGGTAACCAGCAGCAGGAGGCGCTGCCTCGCAAAGTCTATGCTAATGCCGATGAAACCCTAACCCAATTCCTTTTGAACCAAGACCTGTGAATTATCACCGTCGATTTCCAAGGGACAATCCTGAGCGTTCATACAGGATAGGATCCCGAGGGGTCCTGGGCAGGTTATGGCATTTAATTCCATCAGCTGCCCTGTTTCAAACTCGAAGGACCGTTTCAGTAGAACTGCGTGGAGCGACCAGCTGTTCCATCCAGACAGCAAGTGGAGTGTCATACAGGTGAACAAACCCAATTGATTGCTTGATATTAAATACAAATCCCGGGTGGTAGCGGAAGTGGTAAGGTTGTGTGTCCTAAGTGCCAGCTCATGGCTCTCACACATGAAATCACCGTATATATATGTATATATATATTAACCTTCGAACCTTTGATATAATATAGTAACATTAATATATGAATTATGACATTGTAGTAGCACGTAGATTATGTCAATAAAATATCAGGATCAACAGCAAGGTAAATAATTTTTTTTTTTTTTATGAGGTTAGTGACAAATGTTATCACGAATTTTTGCATTAATTAGCTTGGTGAGTCGTCACCTCCCATCTAGTAGCTACCAGCCTGCCAATTATGTTCACAGCTTGCGTTTCAAATTTCAAATTCTAATTAGGTTAATTGAAAGGCTAGAGGTTGAAAGTCACAGTTTGAGAATAAATCGCAGACCATTGGCATAGTTTGAGAAAGGCATGTGTTTGGTGGTCTTTAAGCTTTTCGCCCGCAGATTTCTCTATAGGTAAGTGATTTTTGCGTTTGATTATCGTGTTTTGTTTGAAAATTTTTACCTGTATAATGTAATATTGAAATAGTGGCTCCATTAAATAGATGTATATTGATTTCTTTTAAACTTGATTAAATATATGAGTAGAATTTGTATTTCACATATTTGTAGTTTAGTCATGAAATTTCTACTAAATACTTTTCCTTCCACTGTTTTTTGAACTTCATAACATAAATCTGGATGCCTTTCACTGGTGATGCGCTTTATCCTGTTCTTTGTCAGCCTTTCACGGTGATGTGCTTTAGCCTGTTCTTTGTCAACCTGATTATGTAGCATACACAATTTAAAAGTAGGTTGCTAAATTGCTCTTCACTATTAAGGCTACAAAGTCACAGAAAAATGCTTCTTTCAGACTGCAAAAATTAATTTCCATCATCTTGACAACACTTGAATTAATTGTAAAATCCTCACTAGTTGCAATGGTCCATTGAGATATTGTAAAATTTTACTCATTTAGAAACATCTAGCAATCTGTTCCTTGCATGTTTGCCTAAAGAGAAATCCTATTTTTGTTAGGTAGTATTTCTTACACGTAGTTTGACAAACCAATGTAAATTCCGGGGCTCTTTGACACCTCACTAAATGTCCCTTTCAATTACTGCGCTAAAACCCATTCACAGATTTGTGTTGTTGCTAAAATTCATTTACTTGAAACTTGAAACCATGATCCATGCTAAAATAGAAATAATACAAAACAGAGAATATCCTTTCTCATTATTCAATAGATAAATTTAGTGTAGATCAGTGTCAACATTTTAACCATCACTTTTTGAGTTTGGCTTTTTTCCCTATTATCAAATCTAAGATGTGACTTATTACCACAAGAGTTTAATCATTCTAGTCTGGAGCCTAGGAGATGAGATAAGATGATAACCATAAAGGATTTTGGATTATTCAATAAATATCCTAAAAATTTCTTAGATATTTTTGTTTTTTTGTTAAGAAATTTGGTAATATATATCTATATCTATTATATTATTATTATTTTTTTTTTTTTTTTAACTATGATTTTTTCCACATTTTTTCGAAATAAATCTATTGAAACATATATTTTATATATATTAAAAAATTGTGAAACATATTTTTTATATATTATCTATTTCTATTTTATATTTAATTCAGATTAAAAAATACAAAACAAAGAATAATTAGACTACGTTATTCAATGAAGGAATCATATTATGGTGGTGGGTGATATAAAGGATTTGGGTTGGGCAATTATTAAGTATTGAATCAACGCCAACAATTACTAGTTGCCACTTTTAGTAATCACTTATATCACATAACTTGCATTGATGACTTTGAATTTGGTTTTTTTCCCTATTATCTAATTTAGGATGTGATTTATTGCCAGTTTGGACCCTAGATTCCAGAAGATGAGATGAGATAATAAGCCTCAGATTTTTTTTATTATTTAATGAATATCAAACAAATTTATTAGATATTTTTTTTGTAAAATTTGGCAATATATTTTTTAAAAATTGTGATTTTTCCTAATTTTTAAATTTACAAATACATTAAATAAAACATGTACAAATAAATATTAAAAGTCATATAATTTAAGTTTTGTGTATTCAAGCTTCTGTGATCCATAATGAATTAAGTAAAAGTTTTCAGTAGAAATCATACAAAAGAATTTTTGACCAATGTATTTTCAATCAACAAGGCGTGGTTATCATGTTAATAATAATCTAAGTTGTTAAATTAATACACACATAATATATTTTTTGAAATTTATTTATTTTATATTTCTTCTTTTATAATTATTTACTAATGATTTTTTATTTCTGTATAGTTTCTAATATTCCAATTTATAATTACATATATATTATTAAAAAAAATAATTTGTATCATTATGGTCTATATTTTACATAATGAGAGAATTTTTCTTTTTAGCTAAATTTTATATATATTTGTTGAAATTTGTACAACTTCCATCATTATCATTACTCTTCAAAATTCTTTCCACCAATTACTACTCAACCTTAAACTAATAAAAAACAAAATCACCACACCATTAAAAAAAATATGCCACTTTATCTAATATTTTGTTTACCACGGTCCAATTCAATACAAAGCCACAAAGCCGGGGAACTCTTGGCTTTTTAGTTAGATGTCTAATGAAATTTTTAATTTATAATGCGAGGACGATATGGATAGTGTTTGACTCCATTTTTCTAATCTACTAAATCGTTGGGTCATCGCATATGTAATGAGGTATATTTATCTTTTAGTTTTTGGTCACGAGTTACTGTATTGTAAATATATCTTCAATGATTTTTTGAAAGTTTTTCAGTAGGTTTTTTTAATTTCTTTAAAATGAGATATAATTTATTGAAATCACAAATTTAATGCGTAATTTTGTAGACAAATTGTGCAACTAGCCACTGAATATACCAATTCCTCAAGAGGAAGGTTCCAGATAGCCCAATGGCTCATGAGAAACTGATCACGATAATTGAGATGAATTTGGTGTGCAAAATATTGCCTTCTCATTTCTTTGGGTTATTTGATGATGATGATGATGATGATGATGGTTAACGTCCGCTGAGACCAAATAATGATCTATCGGACCTAAAGACAAATTATTTATTTTGATTTAAGAT
>APFE030903967.1:0-21628 GCA_000404065.3 Pinus taeda | reverse complement strand
CAGCTTAGTAGAGAAAATAGAGCTAGATGGTGAGTAGTAGGTGGAAGAGGAGGGCAGCAACATTATGGGAGGAAGATTTCTAGTCCCTACAAGAGGCAGAGGAAGGAAGGCTGAAATTTGCAGAGGGCCAGCGTAAGCTCTGCGTAGAGGGTGACATAGGGAGCTCAACATGGAGGCTAGGGAGGCAATTTCGGAGGCAGAAAATAGTTGTGGGGTGAGAGAAAATTTCCACGATATTTTTACCAGTGTTTTCCTCAGATTAGATTTCCAGTTGGGCATCTAAATTACTGTACTCATAATTGCTTCTGAAGATTAATAATAAAACCCTCATCTGCTACACCGGTTTTCCCAAGTTGGGTTTTTCCATGGACAGTTGTCCAAAAATAACTATGTCAAAATTCTTATGTGTGTGCTAGAATTTCTTAGTTTCTAGTATTTTATTTTCTGTAGTATTTTTATGGTGAAAATAGCAGTTGTGATTTTATTTGTTGTTTGCCATAGCAAATAAACTGCATAATTAAATTTTCAGTTAGAAGAATAATTTTGAGTAGCTGCAATATATAAAATTTCACACGCACCCTTCAAGATGTTATGCGAGTGACTTTGTCTTCCCAGTCACACTCTGAAACGTTGTGAGTGAGAGACTATAACTTCTTGGTCGCTCTCTTAAGCCTAGTTTGTGAGTGACTGGGGTCTGCAACCATAAATTTTAAAACCCTAGCTCCCAATCGCATGGATGGAGAGTTGTCTGTGCGACTGGAAGGCTCCAATTGCGCGGATGAGCTTCTGTGTGAGAGGCTATGGTCATATCCATCCTGTGTTGTGCCTGTGACTGTGGCCCAAAACCCTAGATTTGAAATGCGAGCTTCGGACCCTGCAATTTCACATAAGAGCGAACCCATTCTTCCGCAGATGAGCCTCAAACTTGTGCAAGATAAAAACCAAGACAGAAGAGTGTCTCCAGATTGTGTCCAAACGAGGTAGAGGTCAGTTGTATTTATATCCTTCCAAGAGGGTCCACTTTGCTTTATGGTTGACCTTATCAAATTTGCACATGTGGGTTTTTATTCATAAATGCACTTTCCCTTATCTGATTTGAGTGATATTTAGGTCGATTTTGGTCCTCTCAAAAAGAGAAATTCAATGCTAACATTATCTTCATCAGGGTATTTGTCCAAAGTGGAATTTTACAACAGTTGCATATTATTAACACTCCCTCTCAACTAGGGAGAATTCCACTTACCAATTTCTGACTGTTGATCAACATGGCATCCTGTCATCATATCCTCTCCAATCTCAAGTAACATTACGTATTTTCATAGATCATTTTACTTCATCTCTTACTTATTCCTGCTTATCTCTGGATTTTCATGCTCATATGCTAAACATTCTTGAATCTAAAAGAAGAAGAATTTGTTATCAGAGGGGAGTTTAAGCTGCCACCCTCTATTCATCAGGGTATTATCTGGTATCTCTGTCAGCAAGCTACTGTCCAGAATCTCATCAGTGGGGATTCAATTCGCATCATCATCAACAAACATCTCAACCTAGAAACCAATGACAATGAGGAAGGTCCTATTGGACACTCTCACCTCATGCCCATGACAGTGGGGAAGGTCCTACGAGACACTCACACCCCATGTCGAGCAATAGGATATCCAAACACATAGGGGAGCACATCCCAAACTTGTATCACATCGGGGAGCTCATTCTCAGCCCGAAATCGCATAGGGTTATCTCAATCCAATCCTATTTCCTATTGACCTTCCAATAGATGACTCTAAGTAGTCATGTGGTAGAACACTTGCATCATAATCCAGCTTGGATGAGGTACCCAACTTACCAAGAGGTAAGGATCACACGCCTCCAAGCCTCCTCAACTCGTTGGCCAAATGGGGAGGGACAATCCCAACAAGACCTGCTTGTGGGTATGATGCCAATTGGGGTATACTCTACATTGATCGGATAGGGGAGAAACATATCTGACCCTATGAAGATAAGGGAGCAACATCTCCAACCCTATGGGTAACAGATAGGGTGATACCCTATTGTCAAGAGTTCCCTCAACCCTAGGGGCCCTCCATCTCAATTCCTCACCCTGGGAGCTCAAACAAGGGGGGAAGATGGCTCAGTGTCCTCGATCGGTGATAATCTCATCATACTCATACCTGGTATCAGCTTGATCATCATGTAGGAAAAGCAGTTGTCTCCTGTTCATGTCGTTCATCAAATCAAATATCACATTAGAACATAAATAATCGTATAAATCACAAAAGGATACCATATTCATCCTCCCTCTCAAGGAGGTGCCAACCACAAGCTTCAGTTTGTCTCGTAAAGCTACACTGTCTCAATATATGAAAGTATCTTGGTCCCAACTATATATTGGATTCTCTACCAATCGGATCCCATTTTTTGTCATCGCAATGTATCCATGTCATATCCAGATCATGCTTAGACAACTATCTAAGGAGCTTCTTCATTCTGCCTCACAACTAGCCATGCTAGCAACATCATACTCAACCTTGGTCGTGCTACGGATCTCTCATCCAAGGTATCATGGCAAATATTATACCAAAGTAGAATCCAAATGTGCTCATCAATAGAAATCCCAAACATCATCAATACATTCATGCAACCACATATTATAGGATGAATATCTCAGATCAAAATTGATCGTCTCATGCAAGTATCTCAAAGGATGCTCAGTGGAAACTCAATGTGTATGAAGCATCTCAATCATGAATTCGTCCAAGTTTTATGCATTTCATATATATGGAAGGATGTTCAAAAAAGGAACATCAATGCTTCAATCAATTGTCAGTTGCTAGGTTGAATTCAACAAGACTTCTTCAAAACATCTTGAAATTCAATCGGAGTGTCCAAGGATTTGCATTTCCACTTTCCAATACTTCTTCAATAGCTTCACAATATATATTATCTTTTCCCAACTTCAGAAATCGATTCATCATTTTGAGCTTCAAAAGCCATCTCCCTCTTACTTAGATCATCAGAGTAGACCATCAGTATATAATACCAAAACCAAAATCAAAGTCATAACTTGGAACACTTTTGAAGTAGAGGTCTGGATCTTCACATCATCCTGCCTTCACCAGATAACTGTGAATGTGGCAGACATATCTGGGTTGGGAAGCTTGTTGCATGCAATGCTCACTACAAACATAACACTTTTCAAGCCAATATGCTAAACTTTATATAAATCAATATTGTTTAATCAAGTCAACTAAGTCAGCACATCAAAGTTTAGAAGCTAGATGAAAACTGATATCATAGTCATCACAATATCAAAGTGTCAATTCTTCAGACCAGGTGACAGGTAAAGCTTTCATCAAGTCATGACATCATCTATTGTCATGCCAACAAGTTGTCATCTATCGTGTAATACCAATCCAAACTTCAGCAAGTCATTCTCATGATCATAATACAAGTCATTTATGATACTAGATGCAAATGCATACACGAAGGTTAAGTCATGCAGGTTCCATTTTCATACTAGATTACAACTGTCAATACTTCAGCCATTGTGGTAGGAACAAGGAGGCCAATACAAAACCATCCATATAAGTCATTGGAAGTCACTATGCTCATATTTTATTGTCATCAAGGCAAATTATTAGTCGTCAAATCAAATCATTTGTCATCAGGTCAAATCCAAATTTGCTATCATAAAGAGATCTATAGTCCAAAACGTATCTCAATCCTCAAGTCAAAGTTCTAAGTCATTATCAAGCATCATGTCAAAACTCCAAACACTTATCAGCCAAATCACGTCAAACTCTTGTAGCACAAAATTTAATCATAATGACAAATCTATATGCATCTCCCCGTCATCTGCAAACACAAGTTTAGTCTTCATGTTCATATTATAGTAAACGTTCAAACTTTCCTTATGATAGATCTTTCAGTTGTCTTCTTCATGTCTGTAGTACTGAAATCCTTCCGGAGAACATCTGATTTCATGCACAAAAATTCATTTTAATGTCCAGTAGGCATAGTTGCACCCATAGGCCTTCCTCCGAGTGATTGGGAGATTACATTCACACTCTTCAAGCTATTATGTGAGCGGTTGTGGCTTCCCAATTGCCAAACCCTAGCTCAGAACTGACTCAGTGCCTTGGTCGCACTCTTGAGCTTGCATCCGTGCGACTGGAAGGCTATAGTCGCACCTGTAGACTTTCTTCTGTGAAACTGAAGCTTAGATTGAGATAAAACTATCTCTCCTGATATCAGACCTTTGCTGCAGATCAACAATGTCAGATATTTGTTTATTCATGACCATAAATCATATTTCAATAGTAAAGAATATATATATAATGGAAATGGTAATAGGAGTAAGAATCTTATGGAGAGATTCTCCCTCTGAATGGGAATCCACTTCAGTCATCTTCATTCATGTCATCAACATGTCTATAATACTATTATGCATCAGCAAATTTGTTAGATCATAAAGTCAATCATATACCCATCATCAGCTAACATGCTAACATCAAGTATACATCATAAGGGTTAGAGTCATAAGATAAGGGCAGGTATTCACAGTTCAAAGATCATGAACACAATGTTACTTAAATAGCTTAATCCACTAAATCAAGTCATCCAGATTTACCATAGGGCATAATTAGAAACTTGCCAAGGTCGATAAGAAAATTATGAATATCAAACTTATTGTTAGACTTCCATCATCATGGTTACCATGCTTATCATTATCATAATATCAAATCAAGTCATTCAATAAAACTTTACCAAAACAACAAGGGTGTCAAACCATTTTCCATACATTCATCATGCTCATCACAAGCATTATCAATAGTGTCATGTATAAGAATCAATAAGCTAACCTTCTATGTGAAATCCACCATGTCTTATGCACATTGTTGAAATTTCTAAGTCTAACACATTAGAAATTCTTCCTGCATTATCTGGTTTATTTCTCCTACTTGTTTATTACTCAACAAGTTATTTAACAATATAAATACTGAAAATAAACACAAGTGCAGTCTCAACCATCTACAGATCGACAAATGAAAATAACAGATAAACACACAAGGGACACCATTTTTATTGGACAATCGTCGCTGGAAAAGCCCAAATTGGGAAAATCGGTGCAACAGTTCTGAGGGTTTTATAATTAAGTAGCTTTCTTGAGTACAACTAGGGTGTCAAACTGGTTCACCCAGCAGAGATTTCTATCTGGCAGTAATACCTCCCTTCCGAAGCAAATATTCAACAAGTCTGCCCCACAAAATCCTTCCAGCGTTTCTCCAAGGCTCTGTGTCAACCCTGCTAGCCTTTGTGTAGCTCTGGAACCCCCTGCATCAGCCCTTTTCCGTTTTGCATTAGCTCTCTGGCCTTCTGCGTCACCTACGCAGGCCCGGCTAGCCTCTGCGCAGTTTCTCTGGCCTTCTGCGTGGCTCTGCGTAGCCTCCTCAATCACTTCACTGGCCCTCTGGCACTATCTCTGCCTCTTTGCTATGTACTCACTACCCCTCACTGCTTCTCAGATCACTTGTTCGAATTTTCTCAGCAAACCCTGCTCCAGAAAATCAAATTGACTGATCAATCTTGGTGTGTGTCCAACTAACCCTCAAGCCTCCTCTTATAATTTTTTTTTGTTGAGTCTTCAACGACTGAGATTAAATCTCTAATCAATGGCTAAGATTAGATTTGGCTTGATCCATGTATTTTAGAACATTATCACCCAGTTTTATATTAATACCCATTAATATTTTTATTTTCCTAAGTTTAGACTTAGGAACCCATTAAAAATATTAATTATTTTAATATCTCTCTAAATGGGTAGAATTTCCTCAAACCATTTCCGGGTCTTGGAGATCTCATGTGATTTAGCCTCTCCACCAATTTTCATGGCTAGAGCTCATCCGATGCTACCCCAAATAAACACTCCCTCCTAGCGAGGAATGTGCTTTAGTAATGCTCCATCACTGAACATCACCCTGATCATCCAACACTGGTTCCTGTGTTGATGCTTGGCCTACTGCCCAAAATCCTTTGCACTGCTGCCTCTTGTATTGCTGCCCATGGCTTTGCCACTGCCATTGCTACATTTGTACTGCATCTCCCTATGCATCCGTGTTGCTGCTGGTCCTTCCTCCCAACACTGCATCTACATTGCAACTCTCTCTCATCATGCTGCATCGTGCTGCCCATAGCACTACCACTGCTATTGCTGCACTGCAACTCAATTACTGAGAAGTATGTAATTGATCTACCAAGCTACTGACATCCTTGTCAGGCTAGAAGACCTCCTAATGTTGAAGCTCCCTTTGTTGCTATCTTGTGCTCCCTTTACTGCCTTTGCGCTGCTGCAATAACTTTGTTCCTCTCCCACTGTTGCAAACACCTCTGTGCCTTTCTGCACTACTACAACCACCTCTGTGCATCTGGCACTATTGCAATCCTCACTGCGCTGCTACAGATCCCTGCACTCTAGCACTGTTTTGCCGCTCCATCCGCATCTTGCTTCTACCGACATTCGTCATCCTGCTACTGTCGCTCGGGGCTCCCGTCGCCGGATATGATCCAAGTGTTTGGGTACCTCAAGGATCCTGCCCCACATCTTTTGTAGTCCTCCTGAAAACAACTCAATGTCTCCCCACCTCTTCTCTAGAGGTGCATCAGCACGCATGGCACTGTCGTCATCTGTCTCGACTTCTTTCTCCGCCTTAGCCGAAGCTTCCTTGGAGTCAAAAGCCTCTCCTTTATTCTTCTCCTGGGACATTGGGTTTCATAATGACCTAGCTCCCCATAATGGAAGCACTTTACCTTCGAAATGTCCTTCTTCTTCTTCTTCCCCTATTGTCCCACAGATGCCAGAGCTGCATCCTCCTCCTCTTTCTTGATTCGACCTCCTTTGCTGCTACTTCTCGCCTTGGTCAACCATTTGATCTCTTCTTGGCGAAGAGTTGCCCACATCTCTTCCCATCCTGGAAGATCAGCTCTACCCAAAATTCTTTGGACAAATGTATCCCAATCCTCAGAGACTGCATTCAGGGCAATCCTCACTATGAACTCCTGATCCGGTGTGGCCCCTATGGAGGTAAGTTGGTCCTGAATATCTTGCAACCTATTGAGGTATAGATTTATCTGCTCCCCCTTCTGCATCTGATACGTCTGCAGTTGATTCTCCAATAGCATTGTCCTCTGCATGGAAGTGCCCTGATACAATGTCGTTAAAGTGTCCCACATCTCCTTTGTCGTGTTCTTCTCGGAAATATGCGGTATCACATGATCCTTGACCCCATCAAGGATTATGCACTTTTCCTTTGCCATTGCATCCTCATACCTTTCATTATCAGCTGAGTCGACTGGGATAGCCATGGTTCTCAAGGCGAAGCCCTTGATGCGATGTCTATCTAGAATAGACAAGATCCTGGCCTTCCAGATGACAAAGTTGGACTCCCCGTCCAACTTGTCCCAATCCCTCAGTCCGTTCATTTCCATCTCCGATCTTCTACTGGACTCCCTCAAAGTCTTGACTTCCCTCCTAGAATTTCTCTCCTAGACTCCCTCTGAGTCTTGATTTCCCTCCTAGAAATCCTCTTGCCAACTGTCGAATTGCTCCTCTCCGATCCTCTTTGCAACTGTAAAACTCGGATCTGGATTTCTTGGCTAGAAATCCCTCAAGGCAGCGACTCTCTCTACCTTGGTTTTGTCGTGTTAGGTATCTGTTCTGTTTCGACAACAACAACACCCCACCAGCTGGCCCTCTCTCTAGCT
Organism: Pinus taeda; assembly: GCA_000404065.3. Classification (NCBI taxonomy): domain Eukaryota; kingdom Viridiplantae; phylum Streptophyta; class Pinopsida; order Pinales; family Pinaceae; genus Pinus; species Pinus taeda. Next base: position 13,870 of record APFE030903967.1, on the reverse strand, counting down.
CAAAATGATGACGCAAGCCCTTTGCATCACTACTCCTCTGTTGCTTTCTACTTAGGAACAACTTTTGTCTCTTGGGAGAGTTGTTTCTGCTGCAAATTTTCTTATTTAGCTGGTGCCTTCAACTCTCCTATGATCTGCAATGCTCTGATACCATGTTGAAATTTCTAAGTCTAACACGTTAGAAATTCTTCATGCATTATCTGGTTTATTTCTCCTACTTGTTTACTACTCAACAAGTTATTTAACCATATAAATACTGAAAATAAACACAAATTTAGTCTCAACCATCTACAGATCAACAACTGAAAATAACAGACAAACACACAAGGGACATCGTTATTTTTGGACAATCATCCCCAGAAAAGCCCAACTTGGGAAAACCGTTGCAACAGTTCTGAGGGATTTATTATTAAGCAGTTTTCTTAAGTACAACTAGGGTGCCAAACTGGTTCACCCAGCAGAGATTTCTATCTGGCAGTAATACCTCTCTTCGGAAGCAGATATTCAGCGAGTTTGCCACATGAAAATCCTTCCAGTGTTCTCTAAGGCTCTGCATCAGCCCTGCTAGCCTTTGTGTAGCTCTAGAACCCCCTGCGTCATCCCTCTGCCTTTCTACATCAACTCTCTGGCCTTCTGCTTCACCCATGCAGGCCCTGCTAGCCTTTGCGCAGTCTCTCTGGCCTTCTGCGTGGCTCCTACTGGCTCTTTGTAGCCTCCTCAATCACTGTGTTGGCCCTATGGCACTATCTTTGCCTCTCTATTATGTACTCACTGCCCCTTGTTGCAACTCAGATCACTTGTTCGAATTTTCTTAGCAAACCCCGCTCCTGAAAATCGAACTAACTGATCAATCTTGGTGTGTCTCCAACTGACCCTCAAGCCTCCTCTTATACTTTTTCCGTTGAGTCTTCAACGACTGAGATTAAATCTCTAATCAACAGCTAAGATTAGATTTGGCTTGATTCATGTCTTTTAGAACATTCTCACCCAGGTTTATATTAATACCCATTAATATTTTTATTTTCCTACCCATTAAAAATATTAATTATTTTAATATCTCTCTACCCGGGTGGAATTCCCTCAAACCATTTCTAAGTCTTGGAGATCTCATGTGCTTTAGCCTCTCCACCAATTTTCATGGCTAGGTCACATCCGATGCTACCCAAATAAACACATGTCAAGTGTCAAGAGTATCATTTACTAGAGTCAAGGTGCTAGCCTTATTTATGGGATCAAGATATCCAAAATATCCTTGTTAGCCAAACATCGAGTATACCAATATATCAAAAAATCAACATTAAGTAGCGTCATAGAATTTAAGAAGTTCACCATGATCAAAATTTTCAATACCAGGTGCAACATTTCATCATATGAAACATGAATCCAAGTCACTTTCAAACTAAGTTGCACGAAACGGGAAGCGATATGAAACGCGACCTCCCCAAATTTTGGAAACGGGGAAACGCGAATATATATATATATGTATATATTGAAATATATATATATATATATATATATATAGTATATATATATATATTATATATGTGCAATCATAAAGCATAAATGATACATTATAATTTATTACACTTAAACATTAAGATTTAATTTACATCACATTTTCTCATGAATGATCACATAATGAAAATAAAAATATCGGAATATCCAAAAGCAACCTTTATTATATATTAAAATTAGCCTTTATTTATATTAATATATGAGGCCTGCAACTACAATAAAGACTATAAGGCTACAAGAGAGAGATCCAAATCAGGATTTTTTGCATCCACATCCCATTCTTTAGAAGGACCACTATTGTATTGGGAGTCTCCTCTTACATAGTCGAACGACCTTAGTGCTCTTGATTAAATACACATTTCATACCCTAGTACCCTACATGATCTTGATTATTGGGAGTTTCCCCTGCATAGAAGGCTTGGTTCTCTTGATTAAATACAAGTTCCATACCCTAGTACATGATAAAATCCAATGGAAACATTGCAATCCCTCCAATCCTGAAATGCTGAAAGACAAATAAGTCTGCTGGATTTTGAGTGAGATCTAAAATTCTACTTTCTCCATATGAAATCCAATGAGGGCGAAACCACTCTCAAACATCTTGAGTCATTTCATGGTAATGTTAAAAATTTAAGTAAAAGGATGAAAATGAAAAATAAAGGAGAATATCACTTTTACTTTAAAAATTTAACATTACCATGAATTGCATATCCCTCAAACTTCCTGATGAATTGCATATTGACACTAGGGCAAAAATTCACTTTTATAACTTTAGACACGCATCTAGAAGCAACAAGAAGTCACTAACATAATAGCATCTTGTGGGCAGTAGTTATAGTAGCATAATGACCACCACAAAATCCTGAATGAAACTCAGAGATTAATTTCTTGGACTCAACGTCATCAACACACCTAATCACTACACCCTCAGGATTTTTCCACCCAAGGCCATCCTTCATAAGGCAATAATTAGTGGCTTTTAGTCTAAGAGCCCTTCTCTTATGAGCAACTAAATGGTTAGGACATGCAAGATTCATCAAGTAATAAACTATGTCCTTTTACCACTCATGCTCTCCTAATCTTTGCAACTTCGGTGAAGATAGATCGCTAAGACAAAACAAACCAAGAGTCTTTTCGTTACCTTCAGATAACATCTCAGCCAAACGTTGGCATTTGACTAGCTTGGTGGGTTTGATCTCTAAATCATATTCTTGTATTTTAGTAACCCACCTAGGGCGAGTTCCTAAGCAATCGGTTTGAGTTAATATATCTTTAACATTGGAATGTGGGACGAAAGCAATGATTTTAGAATAACCCACATACGTTTTAAAGTGCTTAAGAGACTTGACCAAGGCATAAGCCTGCTTTTCCATGGTATTGTACTTCAATTCGGAATTTTGAAGTGCTCTACTCATGAAAGCAATAGGCTGCTCGTGACCATCTTTATTCTTTTGTAGCAGGACACCAACAATGGTATCTTCAGAAGCGAAAGAAAAAATCATGAAATCCTTGGAATAATCGGGACTAACTAAGATAGGAGCTCTTGTAATAGCACATTTGATTTCTTGAAAAGCCTTGTTGCTGTCTTCTTGCCAAACAAATTTTGCATCTTTCTTTAGAAGACTTTGAATAGGCTTAGCTACTTTTGCGTAATTTGGAATAAACCTTCTAATAAAATTTGTCTTTCCAAGGAAAGACTGAAGGGATTTAAGATTATGAGGAAGAGGAATCTTTTGGATTGCTTCAATTCTTTCAGGATCAATTTTGATTCCATCCTTAGAAATGATATGGCCAAGTAATTTCCCTTTTGTTACTCCAAAAACAGAGTTAGCTGGATTCAAAGAAATCCCGTATTATCTACATCTATCGAAAACCTACCTAAGATGATTTACATGACTAATACCATCTTTAGAAAAAACAGTAAGATCATCTTGGTAAATTTCTTTGAATCCAGCTAAGTCTGTTACTCCAAAAACAGAGTTAGCTGGATTCAAAGAAATCCCGTATTATCTACATCTATCGAAAACCTACCTAAGATGATTTACATGACTAATACCATCTTTACAAAAAACAGTAAGATCATCTTGGTAAATTTCTTTGAATCCAGCTAAGTCTGTTACTCCAAAAACAGACTTAGCTGGATTCAAAGAAATCCCGTATTATCTACATCTATCGAAAACCTACCTAAGATGATTTACATGACTAATACCATCTTTAGAAAAAACAGTAAGATCATCTTGGTAAATTTCAATAAATTTCCGGATTAACCCCTTGAAGGCATAATCCATAGCCCTTTGGAATGTAGCCCCAGCGTTTGTTAATCCAAACGACATTCTGATGTATTCAAAGGTACCCCATGGTGTGGTGAATGTGGTTTTATGACGATCTTCCTTTTTAATCCATACCTGATTGTATCCAGAAAAACCATCTAGCAGCGACATCATTCCAGAACCAGTTACTCTTTGCAACAAAGTCTCCATGTTTGGCAAAGGGTAATTATCTTTCTTGCATGCTAGATTAAGGTTTCGAAAATTGACACAAAGCCTTATAGTACCATTCTTTTTCCTAACAATCACAAGATTTGAACACCATGTCGAATGCCTGGTTTGAGCGATAATTCCTGTTGCAAGCATTTTCGCAAGCTCTTTCTGAACCAAAGGGGCTAATTTAGGATTAATTTGCCTAAGTTTTTGGCGAAAGGGTTTAGCATTTTCATCTTTTAAGGGGATAGTATGTTCCATGAAATCTTCCCTATAGCCCTTTAATTCATCATAAGAAAAAGCTAAAACATCTCGATATTCGTGAAGTAAATTAGTTAACTTTTCTCTTTCCTCCACACTAGTACCTTTACCAATTTTAACAATCTTTGGGTTTTGGAAAGTACCAATGTTTATCTCGAGATATTCGCTTGGGTCCATCTTATTTTCTTCTCTCAATTTCGTGGCATCATGCTGATCAAAATGTTGCTCTAAGGCAACCACATTCCTAGGAGTAGGATTTATGATATGCTCATGATTTAAAGATCCATCCTCCTCAGAATCTATCCGGAAATCCTCAAACTCATCCAAACTATTAAGAAAACGAATGACTTGCTTTTCATCATTGAAGGACCTGCCAAGCTCTGAGTTATCTGGAACAGATGGTCTAAATATTACTTCCATTTTGATCTTATCTTTAATTAGCTCATCAGATAACTGGAAAGTAGTAGCAGCTACGGCAAGTTCATCTGCCAAACTATTTTTCTCTCTTGGGATTGCTTCGAGTTCAAAGGCATCAAAGTGCTCCATAGTATCCCACACAACATTCCGATAATTTCTTAATCTTTGATTTTTACATGTGAATTTATTTTTAAGCTGCATGATAATTAAATCAGAATCCCCCTTAATGCTAAGCAACTTAATATTCAAAGATTTTTCCAATTCAAGACCCAACAATATAGCCTCATATTCAGCGACATTGTTGGTTGCTTCAAATTCTAATTGATAGGCAAACTTGAAAATGTGATCAAGGGGAGACTTAAGCACTATCCCAGCACCTTTACCATGCCTAGACAATGTACCATCGAAGTACATGTACCAAAATCTATTATTGAGATCCTTAATCTTATCATCGGGAGGAATTATGAAATTAGACATGATGGCATAGTTCCCAATGTCAGATTTCTCTTTGATTATCTCGTTGTGAGGCCTCTTAGGATCTTCGACATGAAATTTTCTTTCAGGCTCTCTGTTTAGTCTTACAAAACCATCACCCCTAGGAGAAGGAATCATAGCATATGACCAATTCATTTGAATACTTCCTCCTAGATCAGAGGCCCACTTTCTGGATAAAAGCATACCCTAAGCATCAGGCACATCCACAACAACAATATCCATAACAATCATGATGTCTGGGTAAACTGATAGATGAACTTGCAAATCTTTGATCAAACCATGCACTTCAATTTTCTTAGAATCCATGGCACATATGTTATAGTAGGGTCTAGAAACTCTTAAGTTAAGCTGTTCCATGACCCTTTTAGTCATTACACAAGCTAATGCACCAGAGTCCAACATGCAATTTTTCAATTTGTATCCATTAACTAACAAGGTGATAAAGAAAGGTTGGTGATCTTTGTTATCAGCATCTAAGCTTTGCAAATATATGGGAGCATCATGATAGTCAATTTCCCGATTTTTCTGTTGAAAAATATTTACTTGAGGACCTTGAATAGCTTTTAGTAACTTATCTCTTTGGGAAGGGATTTTAGCAATCTCGGAGACAGGAACCCAGATTTTCGCATTGTTGAACCAACTTCCCAAATCGACATCTAATCCAGAGTTTAAACCAAGGTTAAAAATTCGAGGGGGAATTTGATTCCCGCTTTGATCTTTATCCCTTCTCTGATAGGTCAAACCTTTATCTCTAGCAATTTCCAAGATTTGCTCGGGAGAGGGTTTTTCATCATATAACCTAGCCAAAATGTCATCTTCATTTTCAAGGTTATTTATACTAAAAGTTGATGAAGGATTCATAACATCACGACTATTTTCCTTGACCTCTATCCAGTGATCCATAGACAAAGGAAACTTGCTACCTACCACATTTATTTGATCACCTGCCCCAAACATCACGTTATCTAAGATCCTTCTAATGATGGGGCAAGTAGCCTCTTCATGAAGAGCATCACAAACCCGACAGTGAGGAGGAGCATTATCAACCAAATTAGTAAACGGATTAGGAGGTCTCTGCTCACTAGACTGACCCTTCTTTTGCCAATTGTTATTTCTGTTATTATTATTTCGAGGTTGGAAGTTTTGCATTTGTGATCTTTCCATTTGGATCAACCTATTCTACAAAGTGGTTATCTCCTTGTTATGATTAATTTCCATGGTTTCAATCTTTTGAAGCAATTTGAGAACAAGTTCGCGTTCAGGCTCTTGAACTGCTTTTCCTTTAGGTTCTTTTAGTTTCGTAGCAGCCCTATCGAAACCTGGGATCTCAGACTTCCCAGATGCTGCCTTGTCCTTTTCAAGCTCTATAGCTAAGGTCTGGCAATCTCTATAATCATTAAGTCTAGAACGCCTTAATTCATAAGATGGCTCAGGACCAAAGGCATCAATGTAAAAATCTGCAACAGTTTCATTCTCTTTTTTTTTATTATGCTGATAGCTTTTACGAGGTGTCTTCCTTCTCTCTTATCTCCATATTTTTCTTTAGAGGCATCAATGATCAATTCTAAGGAATCAAATGAATTCTGAGGCTTTTCAGTAAACCATTCATGAGCATCGCCCCCCAAGGTTAAAATAAAAAGAGGCATTCTAACATCCTCATGATCGAAATCAGGAGACCTTGCGTACTTAGCCATCCATATACTAAAATATCTGAGATGCGAATTTGCACTAATCGCATTATCTCCCTGAGAGCTAGGCAACTTATCTATCCCAAGTGATGGAAGAGCATTGGGATACCGTGGAGTGTTAGAAAAATTGCAAGGGGCATACATATCCATGATGTTGTGCCCAACTGGACTAGTAAAAAGCAAATGCATACTCAGAGAGGGCTTCTTGTCCGAGGTTAATAAGAAGTGTACGAGAAGAGAGTTTGTGTAATCGTACTCTGAGGGCCCTTTCAGGATCAGGAGCAGGATTGCACAGACTGCTTGGATGTGTTCTAGTATACACTCTTGAAGATAATATATGAAGTGGAGTCGCCACCTGGACAGGAAGTGAAACATGGAAAAGCTCAAAATGGAAGGACCAAGGACAGAAAAAACTCTATCCCCGGCAACGACGCCAAAAGATGTTGTCGCACAGATTGTCACGACAACCCTCAGACCAGGGGCTGTCACCCTGATCCCCGATCTCTTCGTTTAAGCCTGTCTCCCGCGGCTAAGGGGGGTAGACCCTATAGGAAAATGGATGACCAACTGTGAACCTGTTGGGCTGGGAGACACGAAGGGAAACCAACACTAAATTGATTTTATTAAATTAATAAACCAGTGCCTTATAATATAAATGATTAAACGATTATTTATCAAGTGCTGCAGAGATATGAACTCATTAACAATCGTTTTACCATCAAACAACAGAGAGTAACTTTTACCACATGCGAGATAATCAATAAATGCTTAATGGCTTAAAGGGCTGCATATATGCAGTAGAATTGCAGCAAGGAGAATACGCAGATGCAGGGGAAATGTTGAGAGATGTAACTGCACAGATTTGCCTCAAAAAAGAATTCAAAATGCCCTTGTAACACAAAGAAATACTGAGAAATAGCAAGGAGCTGATCAAACCCCTGGAAATCTTCAGAAAACCCTGCAACTTGTAAATGGAAAAGAAAAACACCCAGAATATATATCTATATATATAAATCAAAACCATACAAACCAGCTACAATATTTACAGCTTTGTGACTCTACAACAACCAGATTTGTCAATAACCTTCAATAATATTTTCAAAATTTCAGATTTACTATGAAATGCTTTAGAAAAAATCTCATGCAACTCAGAAAATAAACTCTAAATGATAAACCCAGAATCAAAAATGGCTGGGCTCTATAAGAGAGTGCTTTGCGGGAGTTGGCTGGTTCAGCCGAGAACTTCCCCAAATGCCCACTGATCTTCTCAATCAAGGTTCCCTGCACAGCTCACTTCAACCATCAATAAAGAGGGAAAAAACAATACTAGATTCCAGATACAATGGAGATACCTGCCATTATTTCAGAAATCTTTTTACTATTCAAACCCTAGTAAGTGAACAAGATACCTGTGTTCAACAATACTCTACATCAAGCTATTACCAATGGCTGAAAATAACATTATGCAGAAAATAAAATAGCTCACAGCACTTTAAGAGAGTAACACCAACAAGATTTCAACCCTAGAAAAAGTCTTGGTTTATTTGCCCCAGAAAAAGTCTACAAGAGAGCTTTCTTCAGCACAAGACTCACAGATCGAATGATCTCAAATAACCCCTAGCACCCTATTTAAAGGAAAAATTCCCAATGGCTAGTTCGAGTGATCCATGTCAAAATGATCTCGACCGTCGATGAGGATCAAGATATCTCTTAATCTCATCCGTCGAATTTTTAATGCATTAGAGAATTGAAATTCTGCATTTATTTACTCAAAAATATTATTATTTTATTATTTTTAAGTTTTTATTTTATTTTATTATTTTTATTATTTTATAATCTTTTAATATAATATATATATAATATTTCGCTTTTTATTGTTTTTTTTTATCTTTTCAATTTTTTAATTTATTTTTAAATGGATCCTCGAACCTAGCCTTTGGAAAAAATTCCCTAGGACTTAGGACTTATGAGGGGATTAAAACATTTCCTAACCCTCAAGACACTTACATCATGACTTTTACAATTTTACATCTTGAGGGGGAAAACCCATTTGACATAGACCCTCATAAACCACCCAGTTTTGCGACACAACTATAATCTAGCAGATTAACACACTAGGATTCTTTTAAGATTCTAATGACAAAATTCATTCCGGCTTTGTGGTTAGGCTGAAGGAAAAATTTGCCGATCATGGATCGGTGAGACAAAAGACCTTCCAGAACGTAGATTATCACTAGAAAATTAGGTCCACCTAGGCAATTTACATACATGACTCAACTCTGCTAAGATTATTTACAATTCACATATGCAGACTGGGTTTACAACATAAATTGATCAAGTCGAGGATGATTGTCGAATGGCACAGACACGTCAATCAAGCGCTATCCCTTTTGAGAAGAAAAGGGGGTGTACTGCTATGGGAAGTTGACATGTAGTGGTCAACAAGCAGCATTTACTATTTTTAACTATTTTTGGGTCCTTAACTTCTGAAGTTGTTTTGACACCCTAAACAACTTTTTTTTGAGGTCCACAACATGCACATAGGCATGGCCTAGTCACAAATCCTGTAGTACTCAGAGAGATCTTTCCAACGAGGTATTGTATGCGCCAAACGAAGATCATATAACCAAGTTATGACCCCAAGAAGTGTGTTTTCAAACTAACCCCAATGAGGCTCAAAAACTCTTAGCTTTCCATCTCCTCGGGTTAAGGTTTTGGTTGTTTAGGGTTTTCCCTTATTGTTCTATAATAAAAAGGCCCTTGAGCCTCATTGTAACATAGTCCAGAGGCATGTAGCCACCACATCTCTTCTCAGAGATAAGCTACCATCATCCCAGCTAGTTTATTTCCATTTTGTATGTAAGCATATTTCAGTTGTTTGATATTAATGTAATGAAGTTTTATTTCTGTTGCATCTCTATGTTTATGTTTGTATTTGTATTCTGTTGCGTTTCTATATAAATCTGGATCAGTGGTATCAGAGCTATCTGCTCGTCCCCAACGAGGTAAGGGTATAAGGTGTTAGGGCTCGAAGTGGTTGAGCCTTTACAAGACTAGCATTGCAAACCCTGACTCCCTCCGATGGCGAAAGAAAAGAAAGACGAGGGAGCAAGACATCCTTTCAAAATATTGCTCGAAGAAGCCCTCAAGCGACAAATGAACGCAATGATGGATAACTTTGCCCAGATCCTTCGGCATCTACCCACAGGTGATGCATCTTCATCCATCAACCACTTTGGAGGTGCCACTCCCTTTAAGGTACAAGTCAACTTTGACATTCCCATATTTGAAGGCTAGATAGATGCAGATGTCATAGATAGATGGTTAAATCTATTGGAAAGATATTTTTCGGTTCATGACTTTTCCAATAAGGAAAAGATTACCTTTTCACTTCTCAAAGTCGCCCCCCATGTCAAGGACTAGTGGAAAACCTACTGTGAACAGAAGGACGAGAGAGAACCCTCTTTGTTTTCAACCTTGGAATTCTTCTCGAGACTTCATCAAGGAACAATATTACCTTGTCTAGGACAGAACTAGGGCGGGGCGACCTTGGACAACTTGCCGAAGCCGCAAGTAGAGAACAACACCACAGAGACAAAGGACATAGGGAAATGATGTGAGTTCCATAAGAGCCCCACTCACAACACAAGTGAGTGTCGAGCCAAACACTCACTGGTGGCTGTGAGCTAAAGGCTTCCGACTTAGATGCATGTTCTAACTCTAAGTCAGAACTCGACAAGGGGAATGACAAAGGGAAGCAAATTATTGATGCGGAGCTCAGTGCCACTGTTTGCCACCACCAAGATCTAGAAGATTGAGCTCAGAGATCCAGAGGAAGAGGATCAACTCTTCCATTCACAGATGTGGGTGAAGAGATTTAGTTCATTGTCGACAACAAAAGCCAAAAGAACCTCATTTTGGTAGAGGTCATGAAGCGATTGGGCCTACTAACCACACCACACCCGTAGCCGTGCACAATTGAGTGGCTTCCCCAAGGATGAGATCTCTGCATCAGCTAGTGGTGTCGCCTTCCATACAACATCAAGCCTTTCATAGATGAGGCACTCTGTGATGTTTCTCCTCTTGAATTTTGTGATGTATTACTAGGACAAACATACTTGTGGAAGTGTCATGCTATGTATGAGTCTAGGCCTCGCATTGTTATTTTCTCTTATTGCAATAAGTTTTATAGGATACCGGAGGTAGCACCACCCACCGCAATCTCTTTGATCTTTGCGAAGCAATGAAGTAAGATCATTTCCCAGACTGGGAAAATTGTCTTCCTTATGATTCGCCCTCAGGGCAAGAAGAAGATTGTGTCCATCTCTTTGATCTATGCGAAGCAATGAAGTAAGATCATTTCCCAGACCGGGAAAATTGTCTTTCTTATGATTCGTTCTTAGGGCAAGAAGAAGATTGTGGCCACATCCACAATGTCTAAACAGGGCTCCTTCGCACAACAACAACAGATGGACAAGGTCGTGGAGGATTATAGGGACATATTCACCTCACCCATAGGGGTATCCCTACACTGTCAAGTCAAGCATTCCATCGATCTGACTGTGAGTGCGCCGCCATCCAATGGACTGATCTATCGACGCTCTATTCTGGAGAATGATGAAATCAAGAGGCAGATTCAGGAGTTGTTGCAGAAAGGGCACATCAGGCCAAGTTCATCCCCCTGTGGGAGCCCGATTGTGTTGGTACATAAGAAGGACGAGACCTGGAGACTTTGTATTAACTATTGGGCACTGAATAAGATCACTGTCTGGAATAGGTATCCAATCCAACAGATTGATAACCTTCTAGACTAGCTCAAGGGGGCAAGATATTTTAGCAAGATTGAGTTTAAGTTCGGTTATCACCAAGTACCAATCAAACCCTTCGATGTGTGGAAGATTGACTGCCTTCAAATCCAAGGAGGGCCTTTTCGAATGGTTGGTCATGCCTTTTGGGTTGACGAATGCCCCCACAACCTTCAAGAGGTTAATGGACGACATCTTGCGGCCTTTCACCAACTCATTCATGGTAGTGTATTTGGACGACATCTTGATCTTCATCCATAGTTGGGAAGATCACCTCCACCATATTTGACAAGTCCTTCAAACCCTGCCACAACACAAATTGTGTGCCAATTTGGAGAAATGCACTTTTGGTATGACCAAGCTTCAATATCTGGGGTACATCATTGATGAGTGGGGTGTGCATGTGGATCCAACCAAGATACAAGACATTTACGGTTGGTCAGCCCCAACCACTCTAAGAGAGCTTCGCAACTTTCTGGTTCTTGCCAATTTCTACTGCAGGTTTGTGTTGGGATTCTCTCATATCGCTTGGCCTTTGATTCAATTCACCAAGGGTGGAGTGAAAGCAAAGTTCTTTTGGTTTGAATCCCAACATAAGGCATTTGCTGAGTTGAAGCATCGCCTTTGTTCTGCACGAGTGCTCACATTACCAGACCTGCAACAAACGTTTGAGATTGAGACAGATGCCTCCAACTATGTTATTGGTGCAGTTATTACTTAGTAGGGGCATCTAGTGACATATCATATTGAGACACTTTCAAACACAATCCTAAAGTATCCCACCTACGATAAAGAGATGTATTCCATTGTGTAGGCCTACCAATAATGGAAGCATTACATTCTAGGGAAGGAAATGATCATCCACACAGACCACTGACCCTCGCAGTTCATATAGACACAAGGAAAGTTGCAGAACAATCACCATCACAAATGGTCCACATACCTGCAACAGTTCCATTTGAACATTAAGTATAAGAAGGGAAACACCAATAATGTTGCAAACTGTCTTATTCGGTCGTCGATTATGGCACAGACCACTGTGCTCGACTCTTGTGGACATGAGACTTTGGGGTGGCCACATCTTTATAAGAATGATTAAGAATTTGGAAGGAAAACAAGTTCCTGACTATCACCTCCATGATGCACTATTATGCCACCTGGGACACCTCTGTGTTCCTTAAAGCGAGCGTGCCAAGATGATTTGGGAAGCGCACTACAGTGAGATCGCTAGACATTTTGGAGTAGATAAAACAGTGGCAGTGTTGCAGAGGTATTTTTATTGGCCGAATCTTCAACAGGATGTTGGGAAGTACATGAGATCCTGCACTGCTTGCAACATTTCAAACCAACCATCAAGAAGCAAGGTCTATATACTCCTCTGCCTACTCCTAGTCGACCTTGGGAATCCATCTCCATGGATTACATGTCGGACCTTCCTTTTACTAAGCATGGCAATGACTGTGCTTTCATGGTCGTCGATAGATTCTCTAAGATGGCCATTCTGGTGACCTGTAAGAAGAGTATCATAACAAAAGCCACTGCTAAGCTCTTCTTTGATTTGGGATCCCACAGTCCATTATCTCAGATCGGGACAACAGGTTCCTTACTACATTTTGGTCAAGCCTCTAGTCTATGTTGGATACCAAACTCACTAAGTCCACGACCTTCCACCCCCAAACAGATGGCTAAACAGAGGTTGTCAACAGGATGATCGTGCACATTTTGAGCATGTACAACTCGAAGCATCCACACACATGGGATGAAAGGCCTCCCCTATGTCTAGCACAGTTACAACAGAGCTCTCCATAGCTCAACTAGCCACAGTCCTTTTCAGTTGGGGTTGGGATTCCAGCCACTATGTCCCATTGATGTGGTCGTACCATATGTAGCTACTCAGGCAGATTCGACTCATGTTCAGGCCAAAGCTAATAGGGCTAATCGCTTCATTGAGCCCATTCAGCACATCTGCCAATAAGTCCATGACATATTGGACCTAGCCAATGCTAAGTAAAAGCAGTGTTTTGATCAGCATTAGGTGTCACATAGGTTCCAGGTGCGCGAAAAAGTTTGGTTACATTTGCAGGAGTGATGAGCCCCAAATTGGGTAACTTATTGGGCTCATTTTTCCTAATTATCCTTGTTCAATCCTCCATTTTTCATAGCTTATGCATTATTTTTTAGTATGTTTATGTCATTTGTACGAATAAGG
>APFE030903966.1:9352-35441 GCA_000404065.3 Pinus taeda | reverse complement strand
TGATGTTTGGAGGAACACTTCCTGGAATCAGAGGAATAGCATGATCATGATCACGCATAGGTGGGAGACCTTTGGGAGTCTCAAATACCTTGGAATGATTGTCCAGGACTTTTTGGAGATCTGGAGAAATAGATGATTCCAATGTGGAAACATCTAGCGAACATAATTGTGCAATGACACCTCTTTGCTCCTTTTTTAGAAGCTTTGTCATGCCATTAGAGCTGCTTAACTTTCCTGGTTTCCCTGCAATACCCCTTAATTCAACTTCCTTTCCTTCCACAGAAAATTTCATGAAAAGTTCTTGAAAATTAAAAGCTATTGTACCCAAGGATTGTAGCCATTGGACTCCTAGTACAACATCAACACCTCCCATTGTAATGGAAAGAATTGGGCTAGTCAATACATATTATCCCATGGATAGCTTGAGATTATGGCACTTTCCAGAGCAATTTATTGTTCCTCCATTTGTAATCATCACTTGACACTCTGGTGCTGGATATAGGAAACAATTCAATTCTTTTTCTACCTTACAATGAATAAAATTGTGGGTGCTTCCTGAATCAATCAACACTATTACCTTTTTCTTCTTGATTTGTCCTTCTATCTTGATGGTTTGAGGGGTGGTAATTCCAGCCAATGCATTACAAGATATGGTCAGATTCATTTCTTCTTTATCTAGGCTTTGTTCCTGGAGTATATCCTCTTCCTTTGACCTTTCTTTCTCTTTTTCTTCTTCCTCTTCACAATCTATGTAGAATAATTTCTTCTCAGCACACTTATGACCTTTAGTGCATTTGCTATCACAATTGTATCAAATCCCTTTTGCTCTTTTTTCTTCCAATTTTTGTGGTGTCAACCTTATAGGTTGTGGAAAGGCTAGGTGTAGCAACACTTCCATCTTTATAGTTGTGACTGGTATGCTTCCTGGTTGCCATAATTTTGCTTTCCATTTTTCTTGCTAACCTGAATGCCTTCTCTAATGAATCAGGTTCCCAAAGGCGAACATCATGTTGGATATTATCCTTTAAAGTCCCTATGAACACATCAATCTATGCTCCTTTGGAATATCTTTTACCCTTATGTTCAATTTTTGGAACTCCTCAATGTGCTCCATTATTGAACCCTTTTGTTTAAGACTTATCAATTGGCTAAAAAAAGTGTTGCTTTTTGTATCCTCATAATGTGCTGTCAATTCTTCTGTAAAAAATTTCCAAGTGATAATTTGTTAGAGCAAAGCCATTGATACCATACAAACTGATCTGGTTCCAAATATAAAGTTGCAATATGTACCTTTTGTGTGTTTTTCACATTATTGAGATCAAAAAATTGCTCCATCTATAATATCCATGTTGCGGGATCCTTGCCATCCAACTTCCTCATATCAATTTTTGGAATATCGTGGGTCTTCGATCCAACATTAGAGTCTATGGAATCATGATTAACATTTCTTTTGTTCTCATCATGAGTTTCCTTTACTACCCTTGCACCATTAGTGACCATTTCTTGTAGCAACTTATTCATATTTATCTTCAATTCTTCCACTTTTGTCTTCAAATCTATCTTCAAATCGTCCATCTTAGCTTCCACATCATTCATCTTAGCTTCTACGACTTTCTTTAAAAAATCCATCTTAGCTTCTACGCCTTTCTTTAAACCATCCATCTTAGCTTCTACATCTTTCTTTAAACCATCCATTTTCGATTCTTTTCCTTTTTGTGCAAGTGACACTTGTTGCACTTGGTCTCGTAATTTTGACATATCATGTTGCATTTCTTCCTCTTCTTCATGAGTCATTCTAGAGCTTTCAGGTTGCTTGCTAGGTGTTTGCATTTTCTTTCCTCGAGGCATAAATTACCAATAATTATGCTTTACTATGCCCTTTGAATTCCTTCAAACTAATTTTTCAAACCAAGCTTATGCAAAAATTTAAAAAAAACTACACACCTTTTTTTCACTTTGTAGGAGCTTGATATTGAATCTAATGTATCTCTGTAATTTCGTATCATCCAGTTCTGAAATTTCTACTTTTAGTAGCCCTTTGCATCCTCTTTACAATGCCACTAGTCTGATCCAAATTGGATTCTCCAAGAAATAGTTATGTACAATCTCCCAAGATGACCTGATTATAGACCTTTCCAGAAGAGCGAAATTGTATGAAGTGTTGCGTGTCACTGTTTCAACCTTTAGCACTGAAAAATATATACAAGAAACTACAGTCTGTCCTCTTTTTGTACCTTCTTACAAAATTTCAATCTGATGCTCAGAGAGAAAGTTATGACGATTTTCCCTAGGTCACCTATTTGGAATGTAATTCAGGAGTCTGCAAAAAGACCAACTTCCTCAGATCATATCTTTGCAAATGTAGCGCAAAAATCTCTAAAATTCAAACCCGAGGTTTAGTGCGATTTCGTCACAAATGGGTTTTTTTTCTCTTCTGAAACGTCGCAGAAAAAATTTATAGCGAGAATGCCATGATGAACTATTTGGAGCAACGAAAACCTAGAATCCAAAGCTCTGATACCAAATGTTATGAAACCAACTCACAAAAAGATAGAAAAGATAGTTGAACGCCTTAGAATTCAGCCTCTTCGAGGGGGCAACCTCCTTTACATTAATTACAATGAACAATTCTTTGATGATTCAAATGACAAAACCTCCTTTATATATATAGGAGTCTAAGGAGTCACAATATAACCCAACCGACCTAACAATAATAATATAAAGCCACAAAAATAACAATAGAGGGATTCTATGGGGCACATTAATAAAAATATGGGGAAAATAAGGGCACAACAATATTAATAAGGGATACAACTACAATAGTAATGGGGTAATCACTAGTATTATAGGTACCTATCAAGCTAAGAAGGGCATGAGCAATTTGTGCATCCTTCCTAAACAACAGAAAAGACATAAAATAGTGGTGTTTTCCCAAGGCAGAGCATTAAAACCTAATGTATTCCACCTATCTGACTCGAAAACAACCAATCATAAGAAATTATATGAAAGAGGCATACATAAATAACATGAGAACATAATAACAAAAGAAGAAACACATGCTAACGGTCATACCACATGGATCCCATAAAAAGAGCCATAACTTTATTAATTTCCTGCCAAAACTGCTATAAAGTGATATGTGTTCAGTACATGAGCATCCAGCTGAATCCAACCCTTGCAAACGACCAAGAAAATACATGATATAGACATCCAAATCACTCATACTAGCCATCAGGGGTCGAAACCATGACAAAAGGAGTTGTTTCAACCATTTCTAATCAAGGAACTAGAATCTAGGCAATCAAACCACTTGCCTCTAAAAGAGGGGAAACTGATTCATTACCCTCAAAACCACTTTTAATCTAATTAATCTAACATATACAAATGTTTTATGATCATATTTACAATCCATGACATTAATTACATCAATGAATCATCCACCATGAGAGATAAATCATGAAAATAGTCGAAAATTGGCAAAATAGGCATCCTGAGCCAAATGGCCCTACGCGCAGCGCCACTAGTCCTACGTGTAGCGCCACTTTCAAGGCACTTTTGGAGGCCTTACCATCATCCAAATTGATCCCAAGATAGCTCATTAGAAATATATTCAAGTCTACTTTCCATAACACCTAGAAGTTTTTCATTTGGAGCTCATTTGACCCCTCAGAAGTTGATTCTCCCAAGGCTTCTTCTGTGTGTCCAAAAACTGGTAGAAAGGTCAATTTTAGAGTGTTTTTGGACCTTATGGTGGACTATTTTTGCTCCAAAATTATGAAAATTGCTAGGGTGCATGTCCTTGATGCCTTGAATCCAAAAATTCAAGCCATTTGTCCATTGGGTGCCCCTAGAAAAAGCGCAACGCCGGTGGCGTTGTGCTTCTGGGCAGATTTTCTGTGTATTGAATTTCCAAAATTCAAAAATGACAAAATTTCCTCAAAAACTTCCCACAATTGGTATGAGGCACCACCATCAACTGCTTTGATTAGCCAAGGAGGCTTCAACCAACATCTTTAATATATCCTCCTCCTTTTTGCCTTCTAAAGCCCTCCTTAACCTCGCCTTCAACTTTCTGATCCTCATGTTACAAATTTTATTGCAAGCCATGTAATCGTATGCCATGTGTCTAAGCATTTTCTTGTCCCTGTTGGCCTTCTCAATGAGCCCTTCAAGATGTTGGTTGACTCTTTCAAGCCAAATCTCCCTATCCTTTTCAATTTCTTGCTCGATAGGAGTCAAAGTGACATGAATCTCTTTGTCACTTTGCCTCTTTGTTTTTAGTAGTTCAAGCTCCATGAGGGCTTGTTTATCACTTAATTGTTTATTCTCCTGTTCCAAGTAGGTGATGACAAACTTGGCTCTCCCTATGTTATCCATCAAGTCTTGCACCTGAGCTTCCTTCTCCTAAATGATGATATCTTTGATGTTTTCCCTCTCTTGAGTTTCTAAATCAATAACCTCAATGGCATGCTACTCAAGCTCATCATGTTCTTCCAACTCAAACTCCCTTTCTTGCTCATCATCCAGGTCATCCTCCTGTACCTTTTCCTTCCCTTTGTTCAGCTGCTCAACCTGTACTTGTTTTATTGATGTAGAAGGAAAAGCCCCTTCCACACCCTGTGGAGATAACATTTGCCTATGAACTGATAACGAAGGCAAGGTCCCTTCCACATATTGTGGAGCAAACACTTACCTAGAAGCTGCAAATAACTTCCTTGTACCTCTCTGATATGTCAAGAATACCGAAACCTCAGCAGTTTTTGTCTCTTTGTTTTCCTCTCCTGTTTCCACATGAGTAGAAGGCCCACCTGTTTCTTGCACCATGGACAGAGGAATTTGAGGTCCCTTAAACATGTCATGAGCAATGAAAGTCTCTGGACATTAATCTTGATCAAGGAGTAGTGATATATGATGTTCATTTGCTAAGGGTATGGCTTCTTCTGCACAATGTAAGCCATCTTATCAATGTTTCTAAACAAAAAGTAGGGGAGGTTCAACATCTTCACCCTTGTAAAGTGCATTAGGATCCTGATTTGGTAAGTATACAACCTGGAAAATCTGCCCTCACAAGTGAAATATTTGATGATAATCCTCATCAAGGGGACATACCTGTTCTCCAAAAATTTGAAGGGGAAAATCCTCTTCACATGACTTTTGTACTTAGGCTTAATGTAAGGCTCATAATAATGCTCATCAACGTCCTGGGCCTTATACCATTTCTCACCAACATTAGGGATTCTGGTGGCCTCTGAAATAATAGATGGTGACACTGTGAAAGTCACCCCACCAAGAGTCACTTCACTATTATGCAGGTTGGCTACAAAGATTCTAGCCAATTCTTGATGAAACTGGACTCTCTCCACTAGTTCATAAAACTCATAACAACCAAGGTGTCTAAAACATGAAACTGCTAATGAAGAGGCCTGTAGTTCTCCTAGGTTAGTCGGCTCTTCTCTTGTGATTTTACCTCCTTTATGAGGTTTCTATGTTGCATGCTCCTCTCAACCCAACTATCACTTGTTGTATTCTCCTCATCATAGTCATAGTCACCTCTATCCATGTTAACCAGTTTTCTTAGTTTGCACAATTTTAGACAATAAAATGGAATGAATGGGATACTCTATGGTTTGTAGGGATAAGTTTTAGTGAGCTTGGGTAGTTATGAACAAACCATGAGAGTGAGGGGAGGGTTTAGGGAATGAGTGATAGATGGTGAAATGTAGATGAGGGTGAAGGGAATGATGGGTAAGGGGTTTTGTTATGAAACTAGGCAATGGGAAAAAGAAAATGATTAGGGTTTATAGTGAAAAACTAGGGTTTTATATTAGGAATGAAAAATTGTCTAAAACTTCACCTATGCAATCCAATCATCAACCAAGGTGATAGTACTTACTTGTATAAGGTGAAATCTGGAGGAAATTTGGCAAAAATCGAAAAATTGGAACATTTTATGGTTTGCTGCCCTACGCGCAGCGTTCCTGCACAGACGTGCAACGCCACGCCCTACGTGTAGTGCCTATTGAAAATTACACTGTGAAAAATCGCCCTATGCACAGCGTACTCCTCCCTACACATAGCATCAGGCAAAAGACCTCCAGAAGCATAGCGCTAGTTGACTATGCGTAGCGCCGCCCCTGTTTTGCTAGAAATCGCTTTGAAATTGCTTTTTTCTCCTCTCCTTTGGTTTCTTTGACTTGCAAAATAACATAATGGAATGAAAGTAGAATGAAAGGGGTTTATATATGGACACCATTTTAATTTTTATTTTTTGAAAACCCACTTTTCCAATGTTCTTTTCCTTTTTGAAAACCCTGTTTTAATGCTTGTTCACTTTTGCTTTTGCAGGTGGATTAGAGCTCATGCTGACTTGATTTTTTGGCAGTGTTTGTAGCTAGGCAGTACGGACTGATGCTCAGGAGTAGCTGGGAACCAATATTACATATAGAAACATAAAATTACATAAGAAATTAAAATAAAAACAAAATATTGTGTTTTCACCTCAAAACTTACATTTGGCTTTAAAAAGAATAACTTTTGACTTTCAAGATACCATGCTTGAGTTTATTTAGCATCCTCATGTCTTTGCTAATCATTATTGGCATTTTCATCATCAAATATGACTATGGTGGAACCCTAAAACCTAATGAGACCAAACCCTAAGACCTAATGAAATGAACTGCAAAGTAAGTATGAACCATGACTGAAAACTATATGGAAGAGGATCAACAAGTATATTTCATGAGGGAAAAATGAAGTGAACACAACCATCAATGGATCCATGACCTAATGGAGTGATGAAAAATTTACAATATGGGACTCCTATTATGCAAATGCAAAAGAGCAGATTTTGATCACTGATGGCAGTATGACAAGATTAACACTAACAGATGTGATGAGGAGGTTTTGAAGTGGAAGGTGACCTACATCAATTACAATATATATATCATGATTTTTTTTTCATGAATTACTAAGGGAGGGCATACCCATGCTCAACGTATAAACTTTCATTACATGTACACAGAAAGTCTTCTACAAATATAGACCCATGATCGGAATGACCATCAATGAAAATCAATTGTACATATGATTTAGTACTCCTAAAATCACAGCCCGGATGGATGAAACTAGATGCAGGGTATTCTATCTCATTCAATAATTTACTTAAGTACGAGTCTAACCATGTGAATATGTGATCTGAAATCAAACATGGGAAGATACCATCTGATTACCATCCAATAATGTAAGTCGTTAACAGACACGAGAGAAATCACAGATAATGATAATGATCCTTAAGGTACTGCAGTACATTCTGCATGGTGTGAATAGATGTTTTGATGTTGAACACCATACAAAGTCTTTTAGTCGAAGGCCAGTGATGTTAAATTTCGCTGGAAGTGAGAAACTTGTCATTGATGTATGCAAGCCTCAAGGTACTGGATAATGTATCCAAGTCAACTTCTTGGATAATATGCTAATGTCGACAAGAAGAGACTTGTTGCAGGAGGACCTTGATGTATCCCACATCAAGGACACGAAATGAGTGTAATGATTTTGGAGATGAAATTTGACTGATGACACAAGGTTTAGGAATGGTGGTCATGAAAATTAAGGTTTATGGTATTGCAAAGGATGAATTTAAACTGGATGACTTCTCTTGAACATGTCGGCGACACTAAAATGAATTGGTATCATTGACCCAAAACAAAGTGATGGATGGTATGATAGACCAACGGTATGATAACCATCAAGCTGATAACCCAACCCAAGTAGTCACAATGATGAAGTGAAAGTGTCATGTTCAAGAGCGACCTACTACCATAAAGTGGTTTTCCCCTTTTTCCCATTTTCCCCAGTCATTGTTGACTAGTACCTCTTTATTTTTATCAAGCTTGAGGAGGATAACATATGCTTTTTGTATAATTCCACCCTTCAGGTGAATCCATCGCTATGTGATGTTTTAACGAGTCTAGCGAAGGTGAAACTCAGTCTTGTCTAGATGGACAAGTTTGTCACTCTTTGACGTTTTAACGAGTTTAACGATAAAGATAACTTAGTCCTTTTCATGTTTAGAGAGTTTGAAAAGGGAAAAAAATAAAACTCCATAAGTTCTTTTTTGTTGATTTGTCTCTCAAGCCCGAAAAATCATAAAACAATACGAGAGAGAACCTATTGACCATGTTTGATCAACGTATTCCTTTTTCATAAATAACATATCTCAGCCCAAAAAGGGGTTAAACTTATTCTAAGTAGATGTCATTTCCAATCTGTTAACGAGCCAAAAAGGACAAGCGCTCAGCGATATTTTCATATTTCGAGAGTCTGAAAAGAGATTAAAAAGAAATCCACTTTGAGGAACGATTGGTATCTAGGATAGCAACTGGTTCCGGTGATGTTGGAAATTCTCAAAACATGTTGATTTATGTGAAGAGGTTGGCTAATAATACCACTCATTGCAATTGTTCCTCAAAAAGAGTAAAACAACCAAGTGAAAGTATATGATCAGTGAAGCAGATAGTGACGATGGAAGTAGAAAAACCATGGCACATCTAACAAAAGAGGTTGATAGAATGGAAATCATGAGGGTTAAAATAGATATGTGTTCGTTTTTACACAAGCTTGAACCATAGGGAACTATGCTTGGATTCAGTTTCATGTTTACACAAGCTTGAAACGAAAAACTATGCTTGGATTCAGTTTCATTTTTAGACAAGCTTGAAACGAAGAATTATGATTGAATTCAGTTTCATTTTTACACAAGCTTGAATCATGAAAAACTATGCTTGAGATTGGTTTACATGCCCCCAATATGATGACTCGATTTTAGGTACATGCCCCCCAAGATTCATTACATTCACCTAAGTAGACTACTCATGGCTATCAAGTGGATGGAATGAAGTTTCATTACGAGATCAAGTGAAAGACTCGATTGGGATTTTACGATATATACTCAAAGATTCGAATTGGAACTTTTCTGCAAGGGACCTTGTTTCAGTTTTTAATGAGCTTGACAGAAGACAAGGAACTCTGCTCAAATTCCTTGTTTCATTTTTTAACGCACTTTACACAAGACAAGGAACTATGCTCTGGAACCTGTTTCATTTTTTAATGAGGTTGACACAGTGAAAGAACTATCCTCATACCCTTTGTTTCATTTTTTAACGAGGTTGACACAAGACCATGAACTTTCCTCATATTCCTTGGTTCATGACCCATAACATGTCATGACTTCCAAGAGGTTCTCATCAGATGGGAGAACAATGCTCTACAAGGAGAGATCTGGTTCCAATGCCCCAGTACATAATGTACAACATCATGGAATTGATCGTCAGTTGATGTAGGCATGGAAAGGGTTGCCACATAATTAACCCGTGGCAGGGACGATACCATTAGGAAAAAAGGACCATTTAGGGAAGATGGTTGAATGGAAGCCATATTTGGACTGGAAATGAAATCTGGTCAACGATGACAATTTTTCCTTCATGTGGGAAACACATCACTCGAAAGAGTGTTGAAACAATAGCTCCCATGCCATAAACATAGTCACGCCCAAGAAGTAAACTGTAATCTAAAGGGCCAAGGACTACCATCACATTGAGATAAACAATTTTCCCTCCCAAAGAAATAGGCAACTGAGGAAGGATCCCTAATGGTTGATTGGTTCCTCTGTTAAAAGCCAACATATTATGGGTAACAAGCACAAGTGGCGGCGAACCGAGCACTTGCCAAGAGGTGGAGGAAAGGATACTCACAGATGCACCTACATCTATAATAGTTCCATATACAACCATATTACAAACCTGTACTATGATCTAGAAAGGCAAATAATAAGGAAGATGGCATCCTGCTAGTCGATTCCAATCAAAGGAAGTGACCAAACTACTTGGAGGGGGTACCATAGAAATGGGAGAATTAACCCCTTTAGTTACAAGAGAGAGAGAATTTTGCTCATGTCTTGATGGAATAGGAGGATTTCCCCCAAGCTCATTGGAATCTAAAGAAATGAAAATAACCTCAGTGGTATCATATTCACTCTCTTTGGGAAAAGTACAATTAACTGAAGGTGAAATCAGGTCAATTGTTTCCTTGACCTGTTGATTTGGGCCAGGTATAGACTCATAGGATTCACTTTCAGAGAGAGTGGGTCTGACTGATGGTTGATTTTGGTCAGCCAATTCATCAACTAGTGAACGATTAAGGGAGAGTCTCTTGTAACCAGATGGAAGTCATTGTGGAGAAGCAAGATGATTATCCAACACATTTTTTGGCTTCATCCAGATAGGGACAAAGGTGAATGGGGTGATTCCCTTCACACAACCTACAGGGAAACTTAACTTTACCCTACTTTCCGTGAACTTTACTACCACTAGTTGATGGTGTGTCACGAGCATGATCTAGAGAAGTTGATGACACAGGATGATGTGAACAAGAAGACCATTCTTCTAAGATCTAAGGAATATTAGGACAATTTCAAAGAAGATGGTCTCTCGTACAAATTTTGCATGGATATCGAACTTTGTGAGTCTTATGGGATGGTTTCTCATCAGAAGTTGCATTCGAAGCAATGGTTCCTTGGTTGCCCCCTTGCTGAATTTGCTTCTTCTTCTTCTTATTCTTCTCTTTCTTCTTCTTCTTAGCCACCTGGTTACTAGTATCAATACTTTCACCAAGCGAAGAGGAAGAAGGGGAGGAAGAAACAACCGAGGAAGAAGGCAAAGGGTCAACTTTAGGATCAACTAGAGGTTGATTTTGCCCAGCTGGAGGAGTACTCGATTGCGAAAAAATCATGACATTTTGAACCAAGGAGGTTGAAAACAACCATACTGGAAAACCAATGGTAAGTTCCGGAAGGGATGATGTAGCCATATAAGGAGCACCAATATTTTAGAAAGGAGGAAAAGGACTAGGATTCCCATCAAATGGTATTCCTTGATCGGTGGACTCCAGATTTTTCACCATATGTCTCAACCTAAGATCAACTAAGGAGTGAGTGTGGAGGATGTTATTCATGTCAATTAAATTTATTTTAATCAAAATAAAAAAACAAAAAAAAAGAGGGATGATATAGGCAAAAGGATTACCAAGTAACTGTGAACTGCATAATACTTATCGGCGAACCGAGAAGTACGGGCAGGTCGACTCGATTACCTAAGGATGGATAGCAACCTAGTGTTTTCCTCCCATATATACCCAAAAGTACGTGGAGGCAATCCATATTAGTGTTGTCTAATGTGAAACCGCACAGTGAGAGCACTCCCATATACTTTACGTACTATAACACCGCCCTATATACCCGAAGGTACATGGACGAACTACGATATACTCACGTACATGGAATGAGGCATCACACTCGGGATGTATCACAGACAAGTTAGCAAGATTTGTTATGTTTTACGACGTGGAAACATGTCTGTAGCCTAGAACCTCTAAATGTTTT
Source organism: Pinus taeda (assembly GCA_000404065.3). Lineage (NCBI taxonomy): Eukaryota > Viridiplantae > Streptophyta > Pinopsida > Pinales > Pinaceae > Pinus > Pinus taeda. The sequence goes on along the minus strand of APFE030903966.1, from coordinate 24,007 downwards.
GCGTTAGGTGACAATGCTACATTAGGTTAATTCAGATGAATTTTAAGTTGATCTTCTTAACAATTTTCCTTTCAAGTTCACCACGTGATGTATTCTGAAATTCCTAGGAATGCAACTATTATGATAAGTATTCTTTCCATTCAATTTAATAATGAAAATCTTAGCTAATAGGGATAAAGCAGTTGGATTTCTTTCAATCAAAGAGCAAAGAGCACAATCTAATGCAATTTCCCTAAACTATTCCTATGAGCACACACAAAATTTTTCAATGCAAGATGCATGTATTTATTTTCGATTTCCTTAATGTGAATATGAACAAAAGGAAACTAATGCACATACAATCAATCAATTTTTAACAAGAACGAAGACTTTATGAAAATTTTGTTTCGAAGGAAAAGAAGACTTTTACAACACTTTCTTTCAAACAAAGATTAATCGACTATAATCTAACTTTGACTATGGATTGATAATGACAAAGAAAACATTTAAGAAACATTAATCAACCAAGTCAAAGTAGGGATACCAAAGAAGATAAAACTTGTTTTCTGAGACATGACATTCATTGATCAATCAGTAAGCAATCAAACAGAGGAAATTTGGAAAAAACTCAATCCAAAGGTGGGAAACTAACCCTAGGAGGACCTGTGTAGCCCTGAATGGGAGATAGTACGCTTCAGAGCACTGTCCTTAAGCCAAGGGTGCTCTACAATGTATTGTGTCCCTCACAAGCCTGTGCTAGTGACAATAAGCCATTTCAAGAGGCAATTTGACATAGTTTTGACCAAAATTCAATGCAAAAGAGCTGAAATACAATCAATGAACACAAGTAGGGCCTGCAAGAGTGTCCTTGGAGGTGGCTAAGCTACTAGGAAGGATGATCTTCCCCAGCGGAGTCACCAATTTTTTTTGGAGAATTTGGTATCTACGGATAAATACTAATTCCCTAGATAAGTAGTCATATCTAGAACAATAGTTTAAAGCACTTTAGCCTTTTCCTATAAGAAATAGATAAGACAAAGAAGATGATAAGACCTTGTTGAAGTTCTGCTTTCCTCTTGTCTCCTTTGTATCTAGTCGCTCCTTCCTGTACTTAACATGCTTGAGAAGTACCTATAAACATCAACAGAAGACAAAGAACCGATCAAAGCAAAAGATCTATTGAATACAAGTAAATGGAATCAGATACATTCACACATATAAGCATCATATAACAAGATAAGCATATAGGAAAAAGGTTCAAATACTTTATTGAATAGAAGAATGAATTACAACCATCAAGTTTGATTCAAAGTCACTCCTCCAGCTTGGATCCCATCCACATCACACCAAAATAATGACAAACTTGTAGCATAACAATACTTATCTCAAAGTCAATTCTCATAGCAACATTATCTCCTTACAATTCAACATAGTCCAGCCCCTGATCACTTAGATGAGTGTTCAATTTATAGGAGGATGAAGGAGGTTGTGTCATAAATGGGGGTATTGAATGGCCTTCCATACTTAGAATTAGTTCCATGGAGGAAGGGATGAGAGGATAGGATGCATCTTAACTCATTCATCCTCCATTTTCGAGCTCATAGGAATTGATAAGTGAGGGAAACTTCTAGATGACTCCAAAAGACAAGAATATTCCCAAAACCCTATGTGAATTTCACTCAATCTCACCCAGTGCGTGTGAAAGAGGGCCTAAGTGCTCTGCAAAGCACCTTGGCATGGACTCAACGACTTTGCATCACACCCTTACATGGGCCTACCTGTGCTGGTCCCTTTAGAGGTCCTTTTAGGATGTCTTCAAGTCATGAAACTGTCTGGGAAGGAGGAATTCAAAAGGGTGACTTTTTTAGGGCATGTAGCAACTAAAATTAGGGTTTGATGAGCCCTAAAACATTGATCTAGGTGATGGGAGTGATGTGCCCAATTGGAATTGTAACACCGTGCCTCTTGTTGAGCTTGTAAAGGAATATGAGAGTAATCCATGGATTGAATTATGCTTAGTTGACCCAATTCCTACACATTTAAAAGTTGTAGAATTTGGTCCATATATAACCTTAAATATTAATCCCTCTCTCTCACCCAACCAAGAAGAGAAGTTGTGGAAGATGTTGAGAGAACACTTAGATGCTTTTTCTTGCAACTATAAAGAAATGAAATGGGTGCATCCTTCTGTTTGTACTCATCACATCTACATCAAGGAGGGATGCGAACATGTGTGCCAACCTCATAGGAGAATGAACCTATCCCTCAAGGACATAGTAAAGGAAGAGTTGCAAAAAATTCTGGATGCAGGGTTCATATACCAGATATCATATAGTGAGTGGGTGTCCCATCTAGTTTTGGTCACAAAGAACAATGGAAATTAGAGGATCTGTGTGGATTATAGAGAACTGAAAAAAGCCACTAAGAAAAACCATTTCCCTTTGTCTTTCATTGATCAATTTTTATATGGTCTTGTAGGGAAGAATTTATTGTCTTTCCTAGATGGATTCAATGGTTACAATCATATCCAAATCAGCCCTAAATATCAGGACAAAACTACATTCACATGTCCTTGGGGTACCTTTGCTTATAGGTTCCTTCCTTTTGGTCTATGGAATGCCACTACCACTTTTCAAAGGGTAGTTATGAGCATATTTATTGAGTTGGTCCATGACTCTGTAGAGATATACATGGATTATTTCACTCCCTATGGGTGTGACTTCCTAGAGGCTCTCTTTGACCTGGGAAAAGTCCTAAGGAAGTTCATTGAAATGAACCTCTCGCTTATCCTGAGAAATGTGAATTCTTAATTAATGAAGGGACTGTCCTTGGTCATTCAATATCTCAAGAGAGAATACAAGTAGACCCAAACAAGATTTCCATCATCAAAAGGGTCCTTACTCCTTAAAATCGGAGGGATGTTAGGATTTTCTTGGGCTTAGTTGGATATTATAGGAGGTTTATCAAGGAATTTAGCAAAGTGGCTTCATCATTATTTGGATTGTTGGCCAAGGACTCAGAATTATGTTGGACAAATAGCTGCCAAGATGCCCTTGAGATTTTCAAAGAGAAATTAACCACTTCACCCATACTTAGGGGCCCAAATTGTGCTCTGCCTTTCCATATCCATGTTGATGCATCCAACAAAGATGTGGGAGCAGCCTTGAGACAAATAGATGGTAAGTTACCTTATGACATTTACTTTATTAGTAAAAATATGTTTAAGGCTGAATTGAACTACACTGTAACTGAGAAAGAAGTCCTAGTTGTTGTACACTCCTTGAACAAATTCATATACTACATACTTCATACCAAAATTTTGTACATATTGACAACACAACTATTAAATATTTGATGAATAATCCTGGTGTGAATGCTAGAATCATTAGATGGTTGCTATTGTTACAGCAAATTCATTTAACTATCATTCACAAGCCAAGAAAAGAAAATGTAGTTGCAGATTTTCTGGCTAGACTTGTTTTGCCTACAGTCGAATGTGTTAGAGTCGGTCTGTTCATCCCTCTGTCAGAGATCATTTCACTTATTACATTTCGTTTTTAGGTGTCTCGTTCAGTTCATTCATCTACACTCTGTTAGGGGCATGCCGTTATCTAACGGAAGGGCCTTCTCAATCATACCCCTCATGCCTTGTACCTGTTGGCTCAGGTCTGTTCATAAAACCTATTTTAAAGTCATTCATAGTCCTGTTTTGTCCTCTTGGCCAGCAACGAGTCATTTCAGTCATTAGGTCTAGGGTTTCTTAAATTTCATCTTCAAAGTGTCCAATAATGCCAGCAAGCCAGAGGGAGGTTCAAAATAAGTTTTCATTGCACAAATTTCATTGTTAGATTGCTTAATCATGACTTTTCTTCAAAACTCTGTTTTGAAGAAAAATCATTAATTTCATCTTTTGTAATTAAAGCCATGTAATTTTCAAAGCTTCTTTAGTGGTAAAATTCTTCAGGCGCAGCCCTGGTCGCCTTTGCCAAATCCAATGTCAACCATCCCTGCAGAACAGACAAAGAGTTTCATCATTTTAGTCAAAAAATCAAGTGGAAACAAGAAAAACAGAATTTGTATGAAAGTGCCAAAGTCTGCAACATTAACAGTGGGTTGTTCAAAGGTTTTCAAATCAAAGTCCTTGTGTACATAAGAGATTTCCACATCTATCAATTCATTTTCACTCAAGAGACATCAAAGAAGTCGAAGTTCAATGGTGGAGGAGTGAAGTTATTGTTTAAGGCCGAATTGTGTGTTGAAATCAGCTACGCGGTGCATTGGCTGAGCCGTGCGGCGCACATGGCATGCACGGCTCATTGGGCATTTTTCCGCAGTGTAAAAATACACTGGTGCGGCGTGTTGGGCTAGTACGCGGCGCACAGGGCTGGAACGTTAAAAATTTTTCTACCTAACTCAAACTTCAAATGGAACAGCCTCCTCTGTTCCAAGTAGTCGTCTTGCAATTTCCTTTGATCAGTGTTTGGTGTGGTTATATGACTAATTATGAGAATTTGAATATCAAACTTTAAGCCATAATCTCTTATTAAAGATTTCTATTTGAAGTTTTGTGTTGAAGTTTTAGAACATTTTTTGTGCTACTCCCTGCCTTGTTTTCCCATCTCCCATGATCCCATTACTACATTTTATTTCCTTATATTCCCTTATAGACTTATTCCTAAGTTCCATTTTCCTATCCCTAAGTAACTTTATTCCTTATCATTCCTATTTCCTATTTCATTTGTATAAAAATTCCCAAAATCCCAAGTAACCCCAAACAATCAAGTGATTGTCCCATTGTCTCTACATTGTCAAATTATAAGTTTTAAAAGGGAAAATTATCACTTAAAAAGACCCCACTTTCCACTATACCCACTGTCCCTATGTACCACAGCTCCTTCCTACTTGGCATATTTTGATAATTGAAACAAAAGGCACCAAATTCTCATTTCATACAAATCAACATACACTTGGAAATTGGAGACAAAGGTACCAATTTCTCATTTTCAACGAGCTAAACATATCATTGGCATAGACTGGTAACACCATGGAGACAGACACCGACATATCATATGAACAAGACAGTGATTCCCACCACTGAAACTGCATGCACCAGTAGGATACTGGAACGGCGTAAAAGGAAATATTGGCTCTGAATCTTGGCCGAAGCCTCTTTGGCTAAGCATGATACTTGATGAGGCACCTTCTATCCAAATTTCAAGAAATTTGGAGCAATTTTTTCATTTTGAAAATTTTTTGCACTAAAAAACAGGGTTTTCCTCCCTATGCACCGCGCCACGTGGCAATCGCTTTTTCTAGAGGGATCCAAATCCAAAAAACTTTGCATTTCTTGATTTTTCATGATAAATTATGCTTGCCTACCTATGGCCAAGAAATTTGGGCAGGTTTTGAGCCCTCAAAAGGTCAAAAAACACTAACAAATGACCTCACTGCCCCTATTTTGACACACAGGAAATAGTCTTGGGAGGTTGGATATTTGGGGGGGCAAATGGACACCAAATCCATAAATTCCACTTGGGTTGGAACGTAGACAGGCAGGGCTTTCCAACGAGCTATCTTGCACTCAATTTGGACGTCAGAAAGGGCCAAAAAATCAGCCTAAAAGTTGTGCTACGCATACAGATTTTGGGCGCAGCGCATGGAGAATTTTGGCCTATTTTTCACTCTTTAGCTCAGCAATTCTCCCAGTTTTGACTAGTTTCACTTTTTCATGTAACTCTTGTTCTACCATGATGTAATTTCATAAACATGATGTAATTTTGGTACATATTTACTTGTTCTAGAGGATTCATTCACTAAAAAGTGAAAATTAAATGAATGAATCAGTTTCCTTCCATATAGAGGCAAGTTGTTTGATTGCCTAGATTTCAGTGCCTTGTTTAGAATTGGTTGAAACAGCTCCTAGAATGATGAGCTCGACCCCTAGAGGCATGGGAATGGGTTAGGATGGTCTATATCATGTATCTTCTGAGTCATTTTCAGGGTTGGACACTTGGGATTGCTTGGCACATCATTGTACATTTTGCAGCACTGGAAAGACCAGGATTTTGCAGCACTTGTTGGGATCCATGTGGCTTTTTGTTTTGATGATGTTTTTCTCTATGTAATTTTAAGTTCACTAATGTTTATGTGTATCATTTTCCCTTCTCTTTTCTTCTGAAATTAAACAAATGAGTGATTAAGGTATAATCCATTGGACTGTTATGCTCTGCCTTGAAATTTTGTTTAATTTTACATGTTTACATCTATTTGAGGAGGAATCTTGAGAATTTCTTGCCCTCCTTAGCTCCTCACCAGTCTTTTCTATCCATTCATTCAATCTAAAGCATCAAAATGATTGCCTTCCTTGCCCCAATCAAAACTCTACAAAAACTAGGCCTCTTCCCCAGACCCAAATTTGCCTTTCCCATTTTCCAACACAAAACCCCCAAAAACTCAAATTAAATCCTTGCACTTCATACCTAGGCTAAGATTAGTTGCCAAATCAGTCATCTCAAGCCCCATTTGATTATATTTTGCTGAGATTGACCTGGAGAGAGCCCTCTCCTGTCCTCGTAGGGCTAGCTATGAGGTCGAGTGTGGTTTGATGTGGACCTAGAAGCTTACCTTTTCAGCCTGAGGTAAATCTAGGCCCTAACAGGATGAAGGGATGATCGATGACCAGCTTCAAGATGAGCACTTATTTTCTATCTTAGTGATCTCTCCATGTTTTTCTGACATAGCCAACTACCTAGTTGCTGCAAAATTTCCCCCAAATTTGCCATCTAGGGAGAAGAGCAGAATTTTAAGGAAAAGCACCCCTTTCACTTGGATTGAGAGAAATCTCTTCAAGTTGGGAGCAGATTAGTTCTTAAGGAGATGTGTCAGGGAAGATATTCTTTGACATCCTCTCAATCTATCATGATGGACCCTATGGAGGTCATTTTTCTGCCAAGATAACCACTTTCAAAACTCTATAAGCTCGTTATTATTGTCCCACTCTCCACCAAGATGTAAGAAGGTATACTAGCATATGTGACTCAGTGCCAGAGGATGGGAAAAACCACACCCGAGGATGAAATTCCCCTACAACCTCAGGTGACCTTGAGCCATTTGAAAAGTGGGGCATGGATTTCATTGGCACATTTGATGCACCATCAGGACAGAAAAAGTACATCATTGTGTGCACTGATTACTTGAAAAAGTTGGTTGAGACAAAGGTTGTCAAGGTAGCAACAGAGGAGAAAGTGGTTAAATTCTTAAGGTAAAATGTGTTCTACAAATTTGGGTACCCCAGAGAGATAGTCACTAATCAGGGAGCTCAATTCATATCACATTTGATCAATAATATTTTAAGGAAACAGGATATCAAACTCAGGAAATCTACTACCTATCACCCTCAAGAAAATGGACAAGTAGAGGTTACAAATAAGGCATTGGAAGGCATCCTCACCAAGGTTGTGAGCAACAGTAGGAGGGATTTGGAAGAGAGATTAGTGAAGGCCACTTGGTCCTATAAAAAAACCTAGAAAACAACTACTGGGTTCCCACCATATGATTTGGTTTATGGAAATAAATATCTCCTCTCTATTGAGTTTGAGTATAATACTTTGAGAATGGAAGCCCAATTGGACATAGATGTCACCAAATCACATTAGGAAAGGTTGCTCCAATTTAATGGCTTGGAGTTTATAATGTAGACCCTCCTACATACTGAAGTTATACAATTACAGAGGAAGGTCTAGCATGATAGGCACATCAAGGACAAAGATTTTAGGAAGGGGATTGGGAATTATTATATGACTCTAGGTTAAGGGATTTCAAAGGAAAACCGATGACAAGATGGTTAGGTCCATATCTGATAGAGAAATGTCATGATAATGGAGTTGTTCAAATCAAGACCATTGGTGAGGAAGGGCTTACCTTGCTTTTCAATGGCTACAGGTTGAATGTATATAGAAAACATATGTCTGAGGAAGAATTCATCAACATAATCAGCTAAGAGATCAATGTGATTGGAAGTGTCTTAGCTTCCAGTCCACAACATTTCTAGATACTTTTGTTTTTGGAAAAAAAAAAAAAAGGCTTTAGTGAAAACCTCTATGAGGCGCCTGAGGCCATCTCTTGGGTTGAAAACCTCTATAAGTCAGCCTAGGAGTTAAAAAACAAAAACAAAAAGAGATAGAGAAGAAAAATAATAAATATCCTTGGGTGAAAGCCTCTCTTTGGGTGCCTAGGGTAAGCATATAGGTTGAAAACTGCCTCTAAGGTAGCCTATGTGTCTTCAAAAAAAAAAGGAGAAAAAAACAAAGGAAAAAACACAGGAAATGGATCTACAACATGTCTGTTAATTTTTTTTGTCATTTTGCAAAATTGAAGACAATGGAAAATTCCATAGCTACAGAGCCAACATCATCAATATTATCTTCACTCCTCCCTCCATCCACTTCATATCCACCATCCAAACTCATGTGATCACCCATCTCCATCATCCCATTAGCTCAAAATTCAAGTTTCACCCCCTCTCTAGATTGCTATAGGAAGGACTTGTAATTGCTATAGGAAGGTCATGTAGTGCTACAGGAGAGAGATCTAAATGAAAGGACCACCCAACATGACCATGCAAAGGATTAATAAGGTTCACCCACCATGGTCCACCATCCATCCATCACTCATCCATCCCATTTCATAAAATATGTATGTATATATATATATATATATATATATATATATATATATATATATATATATATATATATATATATATATATATATATATATATCTATATATATATATATATATATATATATATATATATATATATATATAGATATATATATATATATATATTATATATATATATATATATATATCACTAAAATTCATCCACTTTGTCTTACCCCTGTTAACAATTTCTTGAGAAACACATAGAACACATCCTCTACATTTCCATAAATATACACCACTCCCTCAGAGTCCTAGCATCACCCTCCATACCTTTTACATACTCTCTCATCACCCCCATGCAACTTGAAGACCCTAGAAGAAAAGAAAGGGATTGTTGCATAAATAGAACCTCCTCTTGTAGTAGCTTGTGCACACATCACAAAAATCAAGAATCTTGTTTTTTCATCAGTAGGGAGTGATAAAGCTTATGAGGCACTCTGCAGTAGTCATATCACTCATAGAAGGACTCTTCGCTAGTAGTAACAGCTTGGACATCAACAAGATACCTGAACACACAACAACAACAGTCAAATATCAAGAGGAGTAAAGAAGATATACACAGGAAAGAAAAAAAACCTAGCAAGTCAACTCCCATGATGACAATAATAAGGTCCATCTCTAGAATGCACATCCCTACATCAATTCAATCATGAGGTAGGAACAGGTATGGAAAACTCTCATCTCCTCCCTATGTGTAAATAATGAGAAATGTGTAAATGTCGAGAGGAGGTGCTTTAATAAGCTAGAGGTGGCCAGTTAACTTGGCCACCCTCAGTTAGTAAAAAAAAGTGATGGTAAGCACTCATGCAACATGGAGGTGTCACATCAGTCAAGTTAGGATCATAGAGAGTGGGTGGTGATTACAAGGAATAAGGGAATAATTACTCTGAGTGGGGACAACGATCCAAGAGAGGAAACCTCGTGTGACTACCAGGTCGTCACAGCGCTCTAAGCCTAAGCCAAAAATGGCATATTATGTATTGGGGCTCAAATTATTTTTCATTAATGCTCATTTTTAAAATAGTTAAGGAGAGGATGAGCTCGGGGTGCTATCGAAGAGTTTCAAACCCTATTCTATCATTTCTATAGGAGTGAGCTATAAGAAATCCTACAACAGCAACATGAACGTCAAGAGACTGCTACAAGAAGACTAAAAGGGTGAAGGAATGCTACAAAGGGTCGAATTGGTCTCCAATATATTATATTTATCCTAAGCCATGTGATAAAAAGTAAGTGTGCCCTCTCTTTCATCCATCCATAAATTGTATGTTGGTGCACTTTAAATTCTACATGAAGTAGAAGTCAAATTGTGAAATTGAAAGATCTTTTCAAGTTGTAGATTAGAGGGAATGTAGGAATTTATCATCAACCAGATATTTCAACCCACTGTTGCCATTGAATTATGCATCAATTCTATTACATGAAGTATCTCTCCTTCACTTAGTTAAAAACATAGAGAAGATATGGGGGGAGAATTTAACAGAAGGGATCCCTCATACACTAAAAGAATCCATCTCCACCCTCTTGTGATAGACATTTTTAGAAGACATCAACAGCTAGGACTCTTTGAACTTTTGAATGGATATGATGATCACATTGCATTTAAATTTTCCATGGCCCTGAACTCACAAACAGAAGACAGTGCTACCACTGTGGTGAGGGGATTAGCTATTTCACTCAGTATTTAGCTAATTAGCAGAGTGAAAACCTTTCCCCTAAGGATCAAATGGGGTAGAGAAGACAAAACCACAAGTGCCACTACTAAAAATGACTTCTTTACTTCCAATGAAAAACCTCTCAAAGACAAGAATGGTGTTAGGAGGGAAAGCCTACCCTATCCTTGAGATGAGGTGGCCTACCACATCCTAAAATACATCTCCTATGAATGAAGGTTGAGTGTGGTTGATTCCTACCATTTTAGATTATTTCATGAACTCATGTTTCAAGAATAATTTCCCCTGGCTCAAAGACTCAGTGTACCATACTTCCTCCCACAATCCATCAGGGACATGAGTCAAAAAGTGAGAGAGGGAAAACACCAACATCTAGGCCATCATGGCCTCATTAAACTGATAGTGGTAGATGCCTTGAACAAACTAATAATCCTTGTCCTTTGGTCCAAATTCATAGACATGGATAGAGAGGTCTTCATTGACACACAGACTGTCACACTAGGTGAGACCCTAGACTCTAGTGTTGGAGGAAGAGAGGAGAAAGAAGAAGAAGAGGGAGCAAAGGCATAAGAGGAAAGAGAAACATATGTAGAGAGTACAGAGGAAGAACCAGAGGTAGAGGTAGAAAAAGAGCAAGATGAAGAGGATGAGGGGGAGAAATGGGAAAACCAAGCCTTGAGAAAACTATTGAGCCTATAGAAGAAGAGGCATCCCTAGAGCAAGAAAGTTTGTCTCTAAGACCCACTGAAAAAGAGGTAGTTGCAACCTTAGCTACCTTGAGCAACCCAATCAAACCTAAAAATAAGAGGCAAAGGCAATCTCCCTTCTAACTTAAGACTGGGAAAAGAACCAGGATCAAGCAAGGAAGGCCTCAAACTCCACAAAGGCCCCTATCACAATTGAAGAGTCCCCGAGTAATAAAGATAAGGTGGGGCCCAATGAATGAAAAATTGAAGAGGGCACCTCTCCAAAATCCATAACAAAGACTCGTATAGCATATGTAAGGAGGCCCACTACCATATCAACCTCCTTCAAAAAACCCAAGACACCTACCACCCTCCAACAGAAAGAAAAGGGGAAGCTACAGGAAGGGCAAAGCATGCTACAAGAAAAATAGAGCGTTATACAGGAAAAGTAGAGTATGCTACAGGAGGGGAAGAATGAACAACGGGAGGGGAAGAATGTGACACAATAGCTACATGAGGTAGCATCTTCCCCAAAAACATTTGAGAATGACTTCTCGAAGCTCCAAGAGCCTAGTCCACAACCTAGTTTAAGCTCTTATTATAAATTCATTAAAGGAGGGAGAGTTATTCCCCAAAAATTTACAGTCCCACTTTTCTTTTAACTAGAAGCAAAAAGAGGAAGAACACGCAAATGGATGAAAATTTATAAGTCTAAAAAGGTGGAAGATGTGGGCCTCATGGAAGAAAAGGTCCTTGAAATGGGAAAATAATTAAGTGAGCTAAGAGAGAAAGAGTCCAAAATGAAGCAGTAGCTACAAGAAGAAAATAGATGGTTGAGGGAGAAGCTGCAGGAGAAGGAAACTCAACTGGCCATAATGGAAAGCCTCTCCATGGAGGCACTACATTGCAGACATCCATCTAAGTCTTATGCACTCTTTCTCAAAGAGCAGTGGATGAAATAGCAAATAAAGACCCAAGCACAACATCGATCTATGTCATTTCAAGATTACAAACAATTCATTGAATTGTATGACCAAGTTATCATAGAAGATAGAGAAAAATTGGTTGAGTTCTACATGCATAACCTCACCTTTACTGATATGAATATTTGGGATCCCAATGCAAAGTTGGGGGATATACAACTGATGGCCCTAACATCTTGGATGAATCATGAGGCAGAAAGAGTTGAGGGAGTAAAGAGAGTCATGGAAAAGGAAGAAAAGAAACCACTATATTCAGGGAAAATAAAATAAGCCCATTGGCTATCATTAGAAACCATAGCATCATCTCTAATGATGTTGACTAGGCACCCAAATACCTTGCCACCCAGGAGCAATTCATCTCACATTTTGAAGACACACTTAGGTTTTTAGGGACAAAATGCCAGCAAGCCTGCTAGAGGAGATGGAATGCCTTACCCCACAGTCTTTATATCAGGGAGTATCACTCTCTTAAAATATTGAGGAATGCATTGGAAAGGACACCCATGTACAAAATATTCATGCAAATATTAAAATTCAATTGGATTGGACTCAAGATTAGTCCACCCTTGTTGCTAGGTCTACAGGAAGGAAGAAATGAAACACAGGAGAGGAAGGAGTGGAAAAAAGTAGAAAATAATGTAGCCTTATATCCTCAATAAGGCACACCATCTAAGGTGCCTTGAGATGTCAGAAAGGCCACCAGTTCCATGAAGGACATGGACATAGATGATTGAGTTTCTCAGAGGATGAGATACAGTTTCAGTAGGGGGTGATGATGAGGCTCATCAATCGGTATATCATAAGGGTCATAATGCCATCCTCTAGCTTTAGAACTATATCTTTCTCACATATATTTATAGTTTTTGTTATATTATGCTTAGTGAGGGGTGAAATATTTTTTTCTATGTCATGTGGCCTAATATGGTTTAAATGCAGGAAATGGAGCAAGTTTGAGATGATTTCAATGCAGGAGCTCAAACTAGACAATGGGGAGAGATTCTAGGAGGTTGTCCACCTCCTTAACTCCCTCAATCAGCGAAAATCGCCACTTTCTCTCTCATTAGATCGAGTTCATTGGCAGCCAAGAAATTTTAGTTCAAGGAGATCTAGATCCACCTTTCTCGAGTTTTGGGAGGAAAACATTCATATTTTCTAGGGAGTTGTTGGTAGCTACACTCTTATATAAATAAACATGCCAAAGATTTCATTAGGATTCTAAATTTGTTTTTAGCTAAGAGGCTATTGATCTCAAGAACTTGATACTATTATTTTTTACTTGTTATGTGATGTATTTGACATTGATGCAATGATAATGAGAAGTTTCTTATTCATCCATCACTGAGTTAGTTTCACAGGGTTGAGGTTCTTAGGTTTGGGCCCAAACCCAGTGGCTTAGGTCCCTCTTATGTATTGGTATTTCTCTTTAGCTTAGAATGTTTGTTAGTTTTCTTTATTTTATTAGAATATAATTCCTCAAAAAGCCTGTGACTACTACCTATATCTCATCTCCCTCATGGGAGCATGAATAGAGGAATCTACAATCACAACCCAAAAATGCTATGTTTATGATTTCTTGGAAGAAGGTCTATATTAGTTATCTTGTTTTGCATATGATTTTTGTAGCTTAGAAGTTGATTCATTGCCTAGATCAGTGTTTATGGCATGAATTAGATAGTGTTTAAGTTAAACTCATCTTCTCCACCATTGGTTATGTTATTTTGTAAATGATAAGAGAGAAGGTGCATGTGATGTTGCAAGATTGTTGGATATGGAGGCAAGGGGACTTTCACCATCTCCATCCAAGACTTTTTCACCCTCTTTGATGAATCCCAAATGTTGTTCTTGATCTCCTTCTCTTAGGTCATTGTGAGCAACCTTCTTAGTCCAAAACAAGCCTTCCTAAGGTGTTGAGCTTAGCTATGGGTGTTGGCCACCTTTCATCCATCTACCACAACCTCCATCCACCTTACCATCGCTTGATCTCATCATTCTTTCCTTCCAAACTCTCTCGGAAGCCTTCCTATACTATTACAAGCCTTCCAGTAGCAATACAACATTCTTGTAGCATGCCTGTAGCAGCCTGTTTTGCCCCCTGTTTTGACCTGTGATGCAAGTTTGACTTATTTTAGGAGTAGATTGACCTCTAGCTTGGACTCAAAGATCAAGGGAAGCACCTAGGACATTCCAACAATCCTTTTTTTGGAAATAATAATGAGAGGGGGGGGTAAATCAGTATTATCAAATTCTTTTCAATATACCTTCCAGATTTATACTTTAATTTATTCTTCAAATATTGATCATTAATTTGTATGTCAGTGCCATATAATAATGAACAAGAACAAGAAAAATAGATAGGCACACCAAAGAACACCAAATATAAGGTGGAAACCCAATGTGGGTGAAAACCACCTACTACAATATGTCTCTATCTTCTTTCAATTAGAAACTTCTTGTACAAGGATTTTGTACTGGTGCAGTCCTTTACCAGTACGCAGGCTGCAACCTGCAGAGAGCTACAACTCTTTCTCGTTTTCAGTCTCTCCTGGAAGGGAGCTACAACCCCCTACTTCTTTTCAAGGACCACTTTTCATAAATTTTCAAACTGGATC